>CAUYQG010054018.1:0-44066 GCA_963574415.1 Tarsius wallacei
ACCCCGTGGGTTCGAGACCCGCCTGGGCAGGCGAAACCTCATCTCTACAATAAATCAAAACAAATTAGCCGGGCGTGGTAGCGCACGCCTGTAGTTCCGGCTACTCGGAAGGCTGAGGCGGAAGGATCGCTGGAGCCCAGCGGGTCGAGGCTGCGGTGGCCGGAAGCGGCCGCTGCATTCCAGTCTGGGCGACGGAGTGAGACTCAAACTCAAAAAAAAAAAAAAAAAATCAAACAGAAGTCTTAAAACTGAGAAATAAATTTGCTGAACTAAAATATTCACTAGAGGCATTCAACAACAGAATGGATCAAGCAATGGAAAGATCAGTGAGCTTAAAAGTCTACTTGAAAATAAACAGAGGAGAAATAATGAAAGGGAATGAAGATCACCTACAAGATACAGAAATGTAGCTCAAAAGATCAAATCTAAGAATTATTAGTGGTCAAGAGGAAGTTGAGCTAGAGCAAGGAGTAAAGAGCTTATTAAAAAAAATAATAACAAAAAACTTTCCAGAACTTTTTTTTCAAGATAAATATCTCTTTTTTGAGACAAATATCCAGGTGTAAGAAGGTCAGAGAACACCAAATAGATTCAACCCAAATAAGACTTCCCCAAGGCATATAAGCATTAAACTCTCAAAGAGTTTGACAGGACAAAGAGAGACCCCTAAAGCAGCAAGAGGAAAGAAGCTAATGACATGTGAAGAAGCTTCAATTCGTCTGGCAACAGACTTCTCCATGGAAACCATACAGGCCAGGAAGGAGTGAGATGACATTTTCAAAGTATTGGGGGGAAAACCTGCCATTCAAAAATACTGTATCCAGCAAAGTTATCTTTCAAACATAAAGAAGAAATAAAATCTTTTCCAGACAAGTAAAAGCTGAGTGAATTCATCACTATCAGACCCATCTTACAGGAAATGTTAGAGGAATTTTTTTATCTGAAAGAAAAAAACACTAACATGGAAAAAAGAAAATATTTGAAGGTATAAACCTACTGGTAAAATTAAGTATACAAATAAACCTAAAAGTGGTGGTGTACAATCTATTTATAACTCTAGTATGAAGCCCCAAATGACAAATCTGTCAAAAACAATAATGCCTACAGCAAATTGTGAAGAGACAGGCAAAATAAAAATACAAATTGAGATGATATAAAGTCAAAATGTGGAGGGAATGGAGTTAAAGTGTAGAGGTTTTTTTTCTCATTTTTTTCTTAGTTTACTTGTTTTATTCCTTGCTTTGTGATCTAAGATAAATTGTCATCTCTTTGAAATAATTTTTTATACCTGTAAGTTGTTTTTAGTAAGCCTCATGATAACCACAATGCAAAAACCTGTAATATATTCACTAAAAATATAAAGCAATTAATTAAAACATACTACTGGACAAAATCACTTAACCACAAAGGAAGACAGTATGAAAAAAAAGAAAGGAAGAGCAGAATTACAAAACAAACAGAAAACAAGCAATATAATGATAGTAGGAAGTCCTTGTTTATGAATAATAACACTGAATGTAAATGAAATCAACTCTCCAATTAAAAGACATGCAGTGGCTGAATGGCTAAAGAAATAAGATCCAATTACATGCTGCCTACAAGAAACCCACTTCATTTATAAAGAAACCCACTTCACCTATAAAGACATACATAGAGAAGGGATGGAAAAACATATTCCATGCAACTGGAAGCCAAAAAAGAGCAGGAGTAGCTATACTAGCATCAGATAATATAGACTACAAATCAAAGACTGTAAAAAGAGACAAAGAAAGTCACTAAATAATGATAAAGGAGTCAATTCATCAAGAGGATATAATAATTATAAATATCTATGCACCCAACATCAGAGCTCCCAAGTATATAAACCAAACATTAATTAATCAAAGGGGAGAGATAGACTGGAATGAAGTAATATTAGGGGACTTCAACACCCCATTTCTCAGTAATGAACTGATCGTCTAGACATAAAATTAACAAAGAAATATTAAAATACACATTAGACCAAATCAGCCTAACTGACATTTACAGGACATTTTACCAAACAGCTGCAGAATACACATTCTAATCAGCACATGGAACATTCTCCAAAATAGACCATACACTGGGCCACAAAAGAAGTCTCAAGAAATTAAAAAAAAATAAAAACTATATTAAGTATCTTTTTTGACCACAATGGAATAAAACAAAAAATCAATAACAAAACAAAACTCAGAAAATACACAAACACCGGGAAATTAAACAACATGCTCCTGAATGATCAATGAGCCGATGAAGAAGTTGAGATGAAAATTTAAAATTGTATGGAAACAATTGAAAATGGAAATACAACATACCAACATTTATGGGCTACAGCAAAAGCAGTACTAATAAAAAAGTTTATGGTAATAAAAGCCTATGTCAAAAAAGTAGAAAGAGTTTAAATAAAAAATCGAATGATGTACCTTACAGAACTTAAAAAGCAAGACAAACCAAACTCCAAATTAAGTAGTAGAAAATAAATTGAACGTTTTTTTTGTTTGTTTGTTTTTTGAGTTGGAGTCTCACTCTGTCGCCCAGACTGGAGCGCAATGGCACGCTCCCAGCCACCACAGCCTTGACCTGCTGGGCTCCGGCGATCCTTCCACCTCAGCCTTCCAAGTAGCTGGAACTACAGGCTACCACACCCAGCTAATTTTTTTGATTTATTGTAGAGATGAGGTCTCGCCAAGTTGCCCAGGCGGGTCTCAAACCCGCGGGCTCAGGCAATTCACTCACCTCGGCCTCCCAAAGCACTGGATTACAGGCTGAGCCACCAAGCCCAGCTGAAGAAAATAAATAATAAAGAGCAGAGCAGAAATTAAACAATGGAGACTAATAAAACAATATAGAAGACCAACAACAATAAAAACTGATTTTTTAAAAAGGTAAACAAAATCAATAAACATATAGCAAGACAAAAAAAAGAAAATCTCAATAAATAAAATCAGAAATGAAAAAGGAAATTTAAATACTGGGACAGCAGAAACACAAATAATTATTAGAGACTATTATAAACAACTATATGACAACAAATTGGAAAACCTATAGGAAATGAATAAAATTCTGGACATATACAATCTACCAAAACTGAACCAAGAAGAAACTGAAAACCTCAACAAACCAATTGACATGATAAGAAGTTCCCCATCAGAGAAAAGTCCGGGACCTGGACTTTTATTGCTGAATTCTACCAAACATTTAAATAACTCATACCAATTCTATGCAAACTATTAAAAAAATACTGAAGAGAAGGGAATACTTCCAAACTCATCTTATGAGGCCAGCAGTATCCTGATACCAAAACCAGACAAGAACAAAAAAAAAAGAAAACTACAGGCCAGTATCCGTGATGACAGATAATACTAGCAAACCAAATCAACAACACATTAAAAAGATTCATTATGATCAAATGGGATTCATCTCAGGGATGCAAGGATTGTTCAATATACATAAATCAATAAAGATGATACATCGCATTAACAGAATCAAAAACAAAAATCATATAATCATTTCAATAGATGCTAACTAAGCATTCTATAAAATTCAACATTCCTTATGATTGAAAAAAAAATAAGTCCTTACCAAACTGGGTATAGAAGAAATATACCTCAAAATAATAAAGGCCACATATGACAAATCCACAGCCCACATTGTGCTAAGTGGGAAAAAAATTGAAAGCTTTTTTTCTAAGATTTGTAACAAGACAAGAATGTACACTTTCACTACTATTATTCAAAATAATACTAGAACTCCTGGTCAGAGCAATTAGGCAAGAGGAAAAAAATAAAGGGCACCCAAAATGGAAAGGAAAAAGTCAAAACAACCTTGTTTGCAGATGACGTGATCTTATACTTAGAAAAACCTAAAGACTCCACCCACAAATTGTTGGAACTGACAAGTAAATTTATTAATGTTTCAAGATACAAAATCAACATACAAGAATCAGTAACATTTATATATGTCAAGAGCAAATGATCTGAAAAATAAATTAAGAAAGCAATTCCATTTACAATAGCTACAAAGAATATAAAATGCCTAGGTATCAATTTAACTAAAGAAATGAAAGATCTATGCAAGGAAAGCTACAAAATACTGATGAAAGACATTGAAGAGGACACACACACACAAATGGAAAGAGAGCCTACGCTCACCAACTGGAAGAGTTAATATCGTTAAAGAGAAAATACCATCCAAAGCAGTTTACAGATTCATTATAATCTCTATGAAAATATCAATGACATTTTTCACAGAAATAGAATTCTAAAATTTATATGGAACCACAAAAGACCCCAAATAGCCAAAGTAATCCTAGCAAAAAGAATAAAGCTAGAAGCATAATACTACCTGAATTCAAAATATACTACAAATTCATAGTAACCAAATCATATGGTACTGGCACCAAAACAGACACATAGACCAATGGAACAAAATAGAGAATCTTTACATAAATCCGCTCATTTACAGTCAGCTCATTTTTTACAAAGGTGTCAAGAACAAATTATGGGGAAAGGACATGTCTTTAATAAATGATTCTGAGCCGGGCTCGGTGGCTCTGCCTGTAATCCCATGCCTTTGGGAGGCTGAGGTGAGTGGATTACCTGAGCCCGCGGGTTCGAGACCCGCCTGGGCAAGCGAGACCTCATCTCTACAATAAATCAAAAAAACTAGCCGGGCATGGTAGCGCACGCCTGTAGTTCCGGCTACTCGGAAGGCTGAGGCGGAAGGATCGCCGGAGCCCAGCAGGTGGAGGCTGCGGTGACCGGGAGCGGCCACTGCACTCCAGTCTGGGCGACAGAGTGAGACTCCAACTCAAAAAAAATAAAAAATAAAAATAAAAATGATTCTGGAAAAACTAGATAACTGCATGCAGAAGAATAAAACTAAACCCCTATTTCTTATCATATACAAAAACCAAATAAAGATGAATTAAAGACTTAGGTCTAAGACCTGAAATTATGAAACTACTAGAAAAAAAAAAAACACTAGGGAAAAGCTCCAGGAAATTGGTTTGGGCAAAGATTTTTTGTGTGTAAGACCCCAAAAGCACAGCCAACAAAAGCAACAATAGACAAATGGGACTACATAAGGAAAAAAGATTCTACCCAACAAAGGAAACAGTGAACAAAGCAAAGAGACAACCCACAGAATGGGAGAAAATATTTGTAAGGAATTCCATTTTACAAGGAATTAATAACAGTATCTAAAATAAACTCAAACAACTAAATAGCTTTAAAATTTTTAATTCAAAAATACACAAAAGTTTTGAGTAGACATTTCTCAAAAGAAGACAAACAAATGGCCTATAGGTATATTAAAAAAAATACTCAACATCACAAATCATCAGAGAGATGCAAATCAAAGCCACAGTGAGATAACATCTTACCCCAATTATAATGGCTTTTAGCACAAAGATAGGAAATAATGGAAGCTGGCAAGAATATGGAGAAAAGGGAACCCTTGTACACTGTTGGTTAGAATGTAAATTAATGGAGATTTTATGGAAAACTGTATGGATGTTCCTTAAAAAACTAAAAATAGTACTACCATATGATCCAGCAATTATACTATTGGGTAGATATCCAAAAGAAAGGAAGTCAATATATCAAAGAGATGTCTGCACTCCCATGGTTATTGCAGTACAACACTTCACAGTAGCCAAGATATGGAATCAATCTAAGTGCTCCTCCTTGGTTAAAGGGATAAAGAAAATGTGGTACATATGCACAATGGAATATTAGCTAGTCATCAAAGAGAATGAGATCCTGTCATTTTCAGCAATATGGACAGAACTGGAGAACATTATGCCTAGTGAGTAAGTCAGGCTCAGGTTGATAAACAGCACAGGTTGATAAACAGCACATGTTATTACTCATATGTGGGAACTACAAAAAAGGTGAGCTCATAGAAGTTGAGAGTAGAATTTTGGTTTTTCTTTTTTCTTTTCTTTTTTTTTTTTTTGGTTTTTTTTTTTTTAGTTGGAGTCTCACTCCATCGCCCAGGCTAGAGTTTACAACATGCTCAAGAACATCCGGAGGCGACCTGCTGGATTCAGGTGATCCAACTGTCTCAGCCTTCCAAGTAGCCGGAACTACAGGTACACACTACCACGCCCAGCTAATTTTTTCATTTATTGTAGAGACGAGGTCTCGCCAAGTTGCCCGGGCTGGTCTCGAACTCCTGGGCTCAGGCAATCCTCTAGCCTTGGTCTCCCAACGTGCTGGGATTACAGGCTGAGCCACCGAGCCCAGTAGAATTTTGGTTTTTAAAATCTGGAAAGGTTAGGCAGGAGGGGAGGATTGGGAGAGGTTGATTAACAGACACAAAATTACAGCTAGATAGAAGGAATAAGTTTTAGTGTTCTATTGCACTGTATGGTGGACATCACTAACAATAATTTATTGCATATTTTCAAAGAGCTAAAAGAGAAGATTTTGAATGCTTCCAACACAAAGAAATGAACAATATTTGTAGCTGTGGATATCCTAATTACCCTGATTTGATCATTAGACATTGTATACATGTTTTGAAATATCACTCTGTCCCATAAATATGTGCAATTATTGTGTACCAACTAAAAATAAAAGGAGAAATCAAAATATAAATTAATCTATAATAAAAACAAAACTTTCTGTAGAACCCCTTTGCTACCCACCCCAAAGCTAGCTGGTAATCTACAACTCAGCAGTACTCAAGATGTGGTCTGCAGAGCAGCAACATCAGCATCACCTTGGAACTTGTTAGAAGTGCGGATTCTCAGGCCTCACCCCACACTTACTGAATCAGAAACTCTTGGGGTGGGACCCAGCAATCTGCATTTAACAAGGCCTTCAAGGGCTTCTGATGCTCTCTGGCCCAAACCTTGTCTGGTACAAGCATATCATGGTGTCCAGTTGCCTCACTTCCTTCCACATCCTTTACCCCATCCCCCTGCCCAGACACAGTTAAACATCTTCCCACTGGTCAAACATTCCTGCAACCTGTGTCTGGTATGTTATTGCTCTCCCATGCCCACTGGCTCAGCATCTTTGCAACTCAGCTCATGTGCTCTAGGACAATAGCTTCCAAACCCATGGTGTCAGAATACAAGAGAGTTTTAAAAAATTATGAATGCTCCAGGTCACAATTGGTCTTCAAGGAGTAAACATCTCACAGCCTTGCTCATCTCCATGTCCCAGCACTGAGTACCATGTCTGTGACAGTCAGTCAATGTGTGCTAAGTAGTGGATGGATGCACAAACAGCTGAAGGTGGCTGAGCCTAGAGGGTGAGGTGGCCCTACCTCCGGCACCTTTAGGCAGCGCATGAGAGCATTCATCACCACAGAGGGCTCGGTGGTGGCCTTCTCTGTGATTATCACCGAGGCCAGGGTCTTCCGCATGTCAAGACCTGGGCTTGCTGTGTCTGTGTTTGATGACTCACTGTCAATGATGTCCAGAAGGTTTGTGACTTGTTGGAAGGTACCTAAAATAAAGATGGCTCAGGTACAGTGTTAAAATGACCATTACAGGAGGTTCCCCTTGTGCCCTTGGCCTCCCCCACAACTGCACACCTAGCTTCACCTGTGGTGTGATGTCCACTGTGCAGATGGAGACACTGAGATCTAGGCTGGGATTGCCTTCCAGGAGTTAGTGGCCAAGATGGGGCAGAAATGTGGGGATGCGGGTGACTTTCTTACCATTGTCATCAGATTCAAGAGGTTCCAGGTCCTCTGTTTCCTCCGACAAGTCTTCATTTGAGTCTATTGCTGCCTCTGCCATCTCTTCCTCAAGCTCTTTTGAGATTATCAAGATTTGTAAAATATTGAGTGTGGCAACACGTCCTATGATAACTCCCAATGATTCACATCCTTGTATAAACCCATGCCTTTGATGGGTGGAACCTGTGACTTCTTTCTAACCAACCAAATATGACAAAAGTAATGGCGTGCCCCTCCCTTGAATGAGCTGCATCATATGGTAAAAATAATGGAAATCACACCTATGATCATGGTATGCTCTATAAGACTCCTTGTTAGCAGACTAGAGAGAGAGACATTCTCTTGCTGGCACTGAAAAGTAAACAGCTGTGATGTAAACTGTCTTTGGAGGGGGCCATGTGGCAAGGAACCAAGGGCCCCAGTTCTACAACCATAAGGAACTGGATTCTTCTAACCACCACACCAGCTTGAAGAGAAGCCTGAACTCCAGAAAGGACTGCAGCCTCTAAGACCCTGAACAAAGGACCCATATAGCCAGGCTTAGACTCATGACCCATCGAAACTGTGAGACAATAAATGGGTGTTCTTTTAAGCCATGAAGTTTATGATAATTTGTTACACGGCAGTAGATAACTAATACACTAAGTTAAAAAGGGCTCTCCCTCTTTTTAAACACTGAAAATTAATGGCTGATGAAAAGTCCACATCAGCAGCTCTCATCACTCCATTCAAGGGGCTCTCTTGACCTTACAGCTTCTTAAGGGTTGACAAACATCAACGTAGATGTCAAAATGTCAAGATAAAGGCTCTAAGATCTTTCTCCTCCTGTCCCAAGTTCCTCAATCCTCAAAGTCAATCCTGTGGCCCTTCACCATCCTATGCTCCCTTTCCCTTTGAAGGATTTTAAAGAGATATTCTGGTGCCTAAATACTGACCTTTTATTAGGGTCTTCTTCTGGATGGAACAAAAATAAACCACAAGAAAAAGCTCTGTTCTTTGCCCAATACACATCGATGGAAACGCGAATGGCAGGATTGGTTACCAAAGGGAGACAGTTGGGCTCTTCAGTCATATTCCCTATAAGGAATGAGTCTCCTGGCAGGGTGGGAGGGTTTCGTCAGAATCATCACCGTTAGATCCCAGACCTTTGGAACTTTAAGGTCCAACTGTCTCCCTGAGTCTCTATCAACTCAGGGCTTTAAGGAGTGCAAAGGGCCCCTGGAGTAAAAACTCCACATCATGCTGTCATTAAACATTTCTGTTACTCACATGCGTGTGCTGAAGTGCAGTGGCCTATTTGGGAAAGAGGAATGGTGGGAGTGGGGACAGTTTACAACATATGGACTGATCCCAGACAGAGGCTGTCATATGAGCCCGGGGTGGGGAGGTGTGGTCAGGAAAGCTGGAGAAAAGAGGAGGGGATGACAAAGAGGTCCTGGGAAGAGGATTCCTCCTTGCCAAGGACTGGATGATTTGCAGGATGAAGAAGTGGATTCCCACTAGCAGGATACTTACAAGATAAGGAATATCAAAGACAGGTAGAGGAGCAGGGACTCTGCTTCCCTAAACCAAAAGTGGGGCCCGAGTTGGGCGTAGTGGCACATGCCTGTAGTTCCAGCTACTTGGAAGGCTAAGGCAGAAGGATCACCTGAACCCAGCAGGTCGAGGCTGGAAGCTTGCCACTGCACTCCAGCCTGGGTGACAGAGTGAGACTCCAACTCCAAAAAAAAAAAAAAAAGAAAAAGAAAAAAAAAGAAAGTAGGGCCCAAAAGATTTCCCTGTCACTGGTAGTTAAGAGAAATAGTCCAGATCAATAGCTTGAATAATGAAATATTGGCCTTTGGGAAAACTTTCTATGCATTACCAGGCCACAGAACAAAACTCAAAGCCATCTAGGACCAAGGCTTCTTAGGTAAAATTCCCACTCAAAGTTTTCTCATTCTGCCAACTGGGAGTTCCTCAGCCTCTGCTTGGACAACTCAAATACAGGAAGCTTATTACTCTCAGGAGCAGCCCGTTTCTACTTCAAGGAATTCAGATGGTGCTGAAAATTTCTTTCCCATAAAATCCTGCACTGTTCCAAGCTCTGCCCTTCAGAGAAACACTGATCAACATGAAACAGACACATAAAGATAGTTATCAGTGCTCTCTTTAACCACTCCCTCTGTGCTACCTCCTTCCACTTCCCACTGGGCCTTCTTTTCTCTTTCACAGATCACTCAAGCAACATGATTGCAATTGCATTCCACAGACTCTGACTGCTGTGTGTGGCTAAGCATGGCTCTCTATGCTGTGGTGGATACAGGGAAGGTGGGACATACCTTTGTCCTCTGAGGGTCTGCAGACTCTTCATGTGAAAGATGATAAATTTAGAGCCAGAAGTGAGTGTGTCAGCAATTGCTGTGTAACAAACCACCTCAAAACATAATGACTGAAAACATCCATGTATTATTGTTCACAGGTCTATGGGTTAGTCGGGTGTTTCTGTTGATCTGTGCCATGTCCTGCAAAGCACAGCTGGAGTCTCTCATGCATCTCAGTCAGTCCGTGCATTGGCTGAGGATTGGCCATTGGCTAGTTGTTTTCTGAAGTGACCAGGGAGATTGGGACATCATGTACCAAAGTTATACCTGGCTGTTCTCTCTTTAGACTTGAAGCCAACACCCATTGCCTGCCCCATTTGATCAGCCAAGGCAGGTCATAGGCCAGCCCAATTCAAGAGCTAAAGAAATACATTCCTCCTCTTGATGAGAAGAGCTGAAAAGTTACATTGTGAAGGATGTGGCTATCAGGAGGGTAGAGAAAGGAGTTGTCTTTAAATTACACACAGGGTGAGTGTGTAAGCCATGGCAAAAAGTAAGATGACCATGAACATGTTATCTAGAGAGGACACTGCGACAATGAAGTCAGGGAGAAAGAAATGTGCTCTGCTTGATTTACCAATTTGAAAATACTTTTTTTCCTTCTAATTGTGATAGCAGTATTAGACTCACAATCCATTCTCAAAAGCAGCCTCTTTTAGATGCTGTCACTGTATTAAGCTTCCTACCTTCTCTTCTGTAGGAATCAAGAAATAAGAAAACACTAAACTTGTGAGCTTAAATATATGAAAGGGCCAAGGCAGAATGTGGGGAAAATGGAAATATTGTGCAGAAGCTGACCCAGAGACAGCCCCTACAGAGTGGACACATTTTGGGGTTCTGTCCAGCTCACAAGGCTCCCCCTTCTCTGACCCACGCAGCCATATTAATAGGATCCTGAGAGCCATGTTTTCATTGCAGTCCCTCCCTAAACATTCCTGGTTGGACAAGGTGTGGATACATGATCCTGCTGGAAAAATCAGATCTTTACTTTGAGGAACTTAGACCTCTGGGTAAGAGAGAATTCAGTCAGTCTCCTGTGGGATTTGGGGAGCTGGAGCTGGAGAGGTCTGGGGACTGAGGACCACAAACAGCCCTGAGGAGAGGGAAGAAGAAAGCTGGTACCCAGAGCAAACAAGGGACAGGAGGGGGAAGGACAAGCTCTGCTCTGCTCAGCACAGGCGTGGCTGGTAAGAAGCCCGTCTCTTCATATAAATTCCTTTCTTTACACTTAAGATATCCTGAGTTTGGTTCTTTTGCTTGAAAATAAGAAGGCCTTAATGCTACAGACACACAGCCAGGTCCCAGGCCAGCTCCAGCAAAAGAGCATGGACTGGTGGAGGTCACAGCAGCCTGGGGGTCCCTGAGAGAGGTGGGGCATCATGAGCAGTGAGGCTGAGAGATGGTCCCTGGGTGGACCAGGAAGGGCCTTGGAGGAAGATGGATGTCGTTTTGCAGAGCCTCAGCATTGTGGAGAGAGAACTAATATGAACAGATTATGTTCCAGCAACTACCTAGGGAAGGAGGAAATGGGGCTGGGATCAGGAGACCAGCTGAAACCCCTGCTCTCCGTGTGACCCCAGCTCCAATTTAAAGCCTACACATTTAAAACTTCCACTTGTAATGCAAAACAAAAAATAAAGCAAAACAACAGAAAAACAAACGGAGAAAATACAGTACAAGACAAAAAGGATATTCTGATTAATGCAATAAGCCCTCAGTAAACCCTCAGAGTAATATACTTCAATCAGGAAACAGGCAAAGGATGTCCTCAAAAGAGAAACGCAAATTGCTCTTAATCTTGAAAGAAAATTCAAACTTTGACAATAATAACAATAATAATAAAAGCACATTTAAAACAAGACCCCATTTTCCACCTATCACACTGATAGACTTCCTTTTTCAAGACAGTACTTTGTACTAATGAGAGTGTGGAAAACTGGCTCTCTCACACATTGATAGTAACTCTCTGGTTACAGTGTAGGTGTGTCTCAAGCCATTTCCCCAGGGTAGCAATGCCACAGTGCCCCACCCAGATCCCTGCAGCACTTCCTCGTGACAAGGTCCTGCATTTCTCTCCTTCAGGCTTTCTCTGACTTTTAAAGTCCCCATCTGGAAGGGGAGAGAAATTGCTACTACCTGGGAGCAGGTCTCAGCTAATCAGTGACAGGGCAAGTGTTCAAATACCCAACAGCTGTGTTCCTTGGGCGGGATAAGTCTGGGGCGTATTTTCTCCACTGGCGGCTCCTAGAGTCACCCAGGTGGCCATCACCCCTTCTCACTCCAAGGTGGCCATCATCTCATCTCATTCCACCACTCCCCAATCAGTGCTTCTTTCACTTCCCAAATAAATTCCTGGCCCATGAATCCTCATCTCAGGGGAAACCAGACTGAGGCAACCAGCAATTTGTTGTAAAGCACTTTCTTGCAGAAATAATCATAAATATATGCAAAGACTTACCTACTAGGATGTTCAAGGAGGCCTTTTTTGTAAAAATAAAATAAAAGTGAATCCATGAAAGTTGTGGTTAAACAAATCCTGGTATAGCCATGCAGTAGAACACTGCTTGGCCATGTAAACTAAAAATAAAATCCTAAGCCCCTCATCGGCTGAAAGGACACCCTCTTGGCTGAGGGGACCCCAGAAAAACCTAAAAACTTTGTTCCCTGCCACGACGAGATGGGAGGTCAGATATGCCTCTAATATTATACCCCTCTCCTCTTTGTTGTTTAGACACAACTGACCAGTATTCATGTTAAAATAGAGACCACAAGACCAACAGAACAGATTCTGTGGCAATAAAACACCAATGATAAACAGGACCTTAGGCCATGCCAGGTGGAAGTTTGAGTCACACACCCCTACCCACAAAGAATAAACTATGGTCTAACTGCCACAAGGCTTTTCTTTTTCTCTAGCAGCTAAATAAGATAAGCCATACCTCAAGATAAGCAATAATAGAACAATCTGCAGTTCATCCACTGGCAGATACTAACTGACCCCATTTAACAAGCCACAACTATGACTTTGATTAGACAAGAGGCTGATTTCAGTAACTTTCTTCTGCTAAGAAGACAAGTGACCATGGACTGGTTCTGTCTGGTTTATAGAAGCTACACACTTGAGGACCTTTTCCTGTCCAGAGAGTACCTTTTGATGTATAGGGCCTAACTGTAATACATTCAAATGTTAAGTTTCCACTTTGTGTTGCATGCATATTTGTTCAAAACGATGAGTCAAGATTACCTTCTTGCATATTCATAGCTTGTCTCTAACTTGTTGAATACATATACTTGGCCAACCTGTTAAGCTTAAATTCCTGTCTGACCCCTCCTCCTTTGAAGTGCCTATCTCTGGTCTTCAGCCAGAGGCACATTTCCCAGCCTGCAGGGTGGCCACTTTGCAGGTTGTAGCCCTCTACAAGAAATAAAGTCTCCTTTCCAAACTTATGATTGTGCAATTTTTTTTTAAAGTTAACAGCCACTAAAAATAAATTAATTGATATTCAAGAGCATCGGGAGAACACTCATGATAGAGTGAAGTGAAGACAGAATGTTAGAAAACACTAGGTAGGCTGGGCTCGGTGGCTCAGCCTGTAATCCCAGCAATTTGGGAAGCCGAAGTGAGTGGATTGCCTGAGTCCTTGGATTCGAGACCAGTCCGGTCAACTTGGCGAGACCTTGTCTCTACAATAAATCAAAAATTAGCTGGGTGTGGTAGCATACACTGGTAGTTCCGGCTACTTGGAAGGCTGAGGCGGAAGGATTGCTGGAGTCCAGCAGGTCAATGCTGGAGTGGCCGTGATCGTGCCACTGCACTCCAGCCTGGGTGACGGAGTGAGACACCAACTCAAAAAGAAGAAGAAAAAAAAAAAACTCTAGGTATATTTGGTATATCTGCAATATTTTGTAAGTGTATGCATTTGCCAAAATATTAACAGTGGTTATTTCTGGGCAATATGATTACTGGTGATTTTTTTTCTTGTGTGCCTATATATGCACATGCAATGAATGTGTGTGCTTGTGTGAACTTCTGTATTTTTCAAACTTTCTGTCATAATCATGCATTACTTTTTTATTTAGAAAAATGCAATGTAACAACAAATAAATGCAACATCAATGAAAACACCTAAAAATATAATTTATATGAATTTATTAATACATTTTTAGTTGTGGGAAACAGAGAAAATATTCTTTTCCAGTACTCTGGGTTTTTATCAAATTCAAAACCATTTGATCTATACCACAATTATCTTCTCAAATACACCACCCATCAATTTTATATGAATAGCATCATTCCCTTTCCCCAGAATAAGAAATCATACACTGTTCTCAATGGACTCAATCCATTCATTCATTTCAATATGTTCTAAAGGTACAAAGCTTCCCTTCCTTCATCACACAAAGCACAAACTTAAGTGAGGACAGATTATTATGGGAGAGGGGATCAATCACAACAATCTATAGAAGCCAGACGATGCGGTCAAAACCGCCATCAGAAGTGGGGACATGCATGGCACCACCTCTGAATTTTGCGCCCCCAAACAGGCCACATTCCTGAATAAGAAGGGTGAGGCAGCATGCCAGCCCTCTATGCAAGTCATCTGAAAGATGACAAGTGTAATCCAGATTAAAGATACTGGAGGGGACAGAATTCATATTCAAATATCTTTACTGACTAGTGATTCGATTATTTTTGTTAAAAAAAATATTTCAAACCACTCTAGGGATGACTAACTTATGCAAAATATTTCCTTAATAAGAATAAATGAATTTAACACTGATTCTGTTTTCAAGTTTGGGATTGATCAAAATTTCACCTTATTTCCCACCCACTTCTCAGTGTGTCTTGGACTTGTGGGCTTTCTTAGCTCGCCCTTTCTTCCCGAAGTATTTCCGGCAGCCAAAAGCACAACACTTAAAGGCGACGAAGGCCACCGTCAGCACGATGGCCAGGAGGAAGCCGATCACGTCCAGGGAGTGGTACTGGTACCAGGTGAGGTCGTGGGCCGCGGCGCGCAGGTGTGGCGCCCCCTTGTGTCTCATTACGAACTCCACCCAGAACACGGCCAAGTCCAGCGGCTCCACGGGGCGGTCCTTGTGAAGGCTGGAGAGGCGCATGATGTTTTCCTTGTAGCTAAACACAAGACAGTTGTGTTATGCCTGGAACAGGTTGTAGTCATGAACAATTCTCCCTTTATGCTTGCTTCCGGCTAGGAATGCCACCAGCTTTTCAAATTTGGTGGAGGAAACGTCTATTACTTTATTTATTTATTTATTTATTTATTTATCTATTTATTTTAAGACAGGGTCTCACCATGTTTTCCAGGCCGTGTTTCTGTTATAACCAGAAAAGAAAACACATGCATTTTAATAAATGTTTCTTATCTGGAAAAAAAACGAAGGGAGGGAGGGGAGAGAGAGATAGGGAGAGACAGGAAGAGTCAGAGACAAGAAGGAGAGGGACAGGGAAAGGAGGAAAGCAAGAAGGAAAGCAGAAAGGAAGAAAGGAAAGTCAGAATTATAATTTTACAAATATTTTAGCCTTGCTTCCTACTTTTTCTATTAGTAATATTTTTGTGGGAAATTAGATTATATACTTTTATACAATAAAATAAAGGAAAAGATGTCAGAAATTATGAATAGTCTCCCATTTGAAGTTGTAAACAACTACCTCTGGACAAATTAAAAGGCATTTTTAAAGTGCCAACTCCAAGGTGATGATATACTTTCAATTCAGTCATTGAAATATCAACCCATCTAGGTGCTAGATTTAGAATGAGGCTGTGTCTATGAAGCCAGTTAATGCAAAATGGGCTTCCTGTTTATTTTGGACAGTATTGATAGCTGCATGAGAACATCTAAATCCAAAATGAGTTAGATGTTTCAATCTTTGGTGAGATGCACTTAGAAGGAAGAAGAGAATGAGGAAGAGGGGAAGGAAAAGTAGGAGAAGGAAAAGAAAGAAAAAAAGAAGACTCCGATTTGGTACTAATTGTGATCATTGCTGTCCTTAAGCATTGTTGTAATTTTACTTTGGAATATTATTATAATGTAATACTAGTACTTGGCCATAAATCATGATAAATATCTTCCTTTTATGTGAATCTTCTCTTAAGATAAATTTTCTTGGAACTTTCAGTCATTCATTCATTATTTACTGAGCTCCCATTACAGCCTGGTTGTCTGTATAAACTGATGTTTGAAAATTTTCCAGTTCTCTTTATTTGGTGTAGGTACAGTCCCAGACTTGAGAGTTGCAAACATGGAGATTCAAATTCAGATAGAAATGGCTCAGAAATGAGTAGATGAAGTTAGTTAATAAGTTAAGCTGACTGATTTGTGTTTTTTAAAAAAAGAATGCACTAGAGAACTTCTTCCAAATCTTTTTTGGGGTTACAAATAGTTATCTATACTGCTGAACAAAGGATCAAAATTATATGAATAATGTGAACCTCAAGAAGGAACTTCATCAGAGTGTAGAGAGCAAGTTTTCATGGTGTTGACATGTTTGCACCATAGCAAGACTCTGAGCTGTCAGAAGCAGCAGCTGGAAGGGAAGGATGGGACCCACACCACTCAACACTCTGGGCACTTGACTCTGAGGTCATATGGACTTTGCTCTTTTTTCCAGTGGCACCACACACACAGTAGCATCTGAAAGCTGGAGGTCATTTATCAGTTCTCTCTGTTTTTCCTTGCCCAGGCTGGTATGTGCCCTCTGGTTCTGTCTCCTCCCATCAGAACATGCTGCAGTTCTTCCCATCTGTCCTGACTGGTGCTTCTTTCTAAAGAAAGCAACCATGGAAGAAGGCACCTGACACTCTCATAAATACATATGCACACATGTACTCATATACGTGCACACATGTACATACATGCATGAGTAAACACCATGGATGCACACACACACATACAAACATACGTGCACACCCATACATACTATCTATTGTTGGATGAAATCCCCCACTAGCCATCACTTCTTCCCATAAAGCTTTGTTCGGCCTATTATTACTGAGCTTGACAGTAACACACTTAATTTCATGCAGAAATAATTTGACTTTTGCCTTTTGGAACCATCTTTGGGACCACATTGCCTTTGCTTTTATTCTAAGCCTTTGTCTGTGTGATTTTATGATGCCCTCATTTATAAAACCCATGTATACAATTTCTCACATTTTCCAGTGCTGGGAAAAGTTGTACTTCTAAGCACTTGGGTTGTTTTTATTTTATGTATACTATGTGCCTTCTAATAGAATATTTCTCTCTGTGAAGGAATGTATAGATCAGACGTCTATTGTGATGGCATTTTTTTTTATAAATTGAAGTTTTTAATCTACCAGGAGAAATAAAATGTTAAATAAATTCTATGACAAACTGTATATGAACTCAAGAATCCTTTCATAAAGTGAATAATGTTAACCCTCAAATTATCTTATTTATAAATACAGGTTTGTATATATTTTCATATTTGAATATCTATTACGAATGCCGTGGCCAAAGTACAGGAAGTATTCTTCTGTACCTTCTCTCTTACCTTTTGTCATTGATAACTGTTTTTAGGGCATTTTCTAAGTCTGCAGAAGTCATTTCAAGAACATTCAGGGTCACTCCAGCTCCCTTAGTCTCCATGCGCTTTGCATTGTCCATCTGATCACCGAACAAAGGCATCATCACCATTGGAACGCCATTGCATATTCCTTCATAAATACCATGGGAGCCAGAATGGGTGATAAAGGCACGAGTCTTTGGGTGACCTGAGAGGCAAAACAGGGAGAGTGCCAACAGTCAAGTATCTGAGTTTCACCATCTGACATTGGGTTCTGAAAAGACTCTAAGGACTCAGTGTTAGTCACATACGGCCCTTACAGAGGGTTCCAGAAGAAAATGTGGGTTATGATACCCCGCTAGACAAAGCAATATACAATATGTTGGCCATATTATTTTCAAGCTAAACAGTCCTTTAGAACAGCTGTGCCTAAATCATTTTCTTAATCTAACCCTGGTTGGACCCACATGTCAAATTCTTCCAACATACCAAGCAGATCATTTTGGGGCAGCCATTTGACAAGTATCGTATTCTTTGCAAGATTTGATGGTCGGCTTCCAGTGTACCGCCACAAAACCTAGCAGGGACAAAAGAACAGAGTTTAAAGAAAGAATATGACGTGATTTGTTTTTAAAAATCTACTGTAGTAGCTAGAAGGAGGATCCTTGAAATCACATAGTGAATACCCCCTGGTAACCAAGCCTCCAGAACAAAGCAATATCCAGCTGTGCACTTATGACTTTTTCACTTTTCTGCACTTCAGGGGAAAGTTTATTTAATAAAACGAGTGGATACAGAACTATAAAAGCAGAAATATAAGAAATAAATCCTAGCTGGGCTCGGTAGCTCAGTCTGTAATTCCGTGCTTTGGGAGGCTAAGGTGAGTGGATTGCCTGAGCCCGCGGGTTCGAGACCCGCCTGGGCAACTTGGCGAGACCTCATCTCTACAATAAATGAAAAATTAGCCGGGCGTGGTAGCGCGTGCCTGTAGTTCTAGCTGCTTGGAAGGCTGAGGCAGAAGGATCGCCGGAGCCTAGCAGGTCGAGGCTGCAGTGGCTGGGAGCGGCCACTGCACTCCAGTCTGGGTGACAGAGTGAGACTCCAACTCAAAAAAAAAAAAAGAAAGAAAGAAAGAAATTCTGTGTCCTAACCAACAGCTTTTTGGAAAAGTCCTATTTAATGTGAAAAAATATGCTGTTTTACTTTTAAATAAATTATCTTTAATACACCTTTGGGTCTCTCAGAGAAAATGAGACTTCTGAGTAAAGTGGACCATGGTTTAACAGAATATTTGAGAGTTAAAATTGCAAAAAAGAAATAATAATAATACAAAAAACTTTGGATTAATAGTTGGAAAGTGACAGAGAAAATCCAGACCTAAAGTTTCAACTAATAATTAATCCAGATACTAGAAGTCTGGGATTTGGGCTCCTGTGAGGACAGATATGAATGAGTAGTATAGAATCTTCTTACTGTCTGAGGTATTTTTCCCAAAGCATCAGCAATTTCCATAGCTTTCTTCTCTGGAATCTCTGAGACCATTGATCCCAAAGAGAAAACCACAATTCCATGTTCTCCAGAAGCATTGATGTAGGATTCAAACTCCTAGAACCAGAAAAGAAATTTCCAGTTATTTTTTTTCTCATTTTCTTTGGTGACTACATACATTAGGTATCTTCCTCTTAAGAATAAGATTAAAGGTGTGTGTGAGAGAGAGAGAAAGAGTCAAAAATTATTAATGTGAGTTTTACAGCATTTCCTCCTTCCTTATTTTCTTCCAAAGGAGGAAGGCTTCTTGCCTACAGGGTTATCTGTGAGGTTCTTCCTTGAGATGCAAAATCCAAGTAATGTGTTAATTTTCCAAAAGAAAAGTATAGCTACATACCTGTATATGCACACACACAATGGTAATTCTACTTATAGGAAATAGAGCAAAGCATAAGTATGGTAATTCTTTCCCAACTATTGATTATTGATGATCTAACTAATTCTCTAAGAGTCTTCCAAATGGTTTTATGTTTCCAAAGAATACCAAGAACACTAATAAGATGGTGATGTGGTAAGGTTTGCCAGAAATGAAGGGATTCCAGGGACATGGGACTTTCAATACTAAAGCCTGAACACTAGGCAACAAGGTCATTGGTCACCCAGATGTAAGATATAGGAGACTTCTGACACGGATCAGCTCATACAACTTGCACAGCAGGATTTCTGCCAAGCTTGACCTGAAATATGACCAGGAAAGCCCATGACTAGCTTTCCCATGACTAGCTTTCCCCCATCCACCCACACCAGCCCAGCCCTCATGAGCCCACTGGCTCATAGCAGCTGTATATTGGCCTTTTCTATCAGGCTCATCCAAAAGGTAAGGGAGCCCAGAGTCATCTTCTCCACCACAACACTGCATTTTTTTGTTTGTGGCAAGAACATCCTGAGATGGCTTTTCTGAAGTCCTTCCTCTCTAGAATCAACACTACGTCCTTCTTCCCTTCCCATCCCCCTTTCTTGGGAAGAGACAACTCATTTCCAAGTGCTCTTTAAGCTCTTTCTACTGAGTAATGGTAAACGGCTTATCTAAATTTCCTAGGACTTTCGCTCCTTCGGGAAATCTACTCTTACATTTAACCTCATCTGGAAAGGGCTGGGTCTAATTTCCCCTTCTTGTACACTCTCTCACATCCACTCAGCAATCAACTGGACGTGATTCACACAAAACTGAGCCCACAGGTCCATAAACACCCAAAGTTAAATAGCAGGACATTGCTAAAGTTTAAATGGCACAAAAGTTTATCTATAGATCTACAAAGGGCAAACTGCAGAGATTGTGTTATCATGGCCAACTCCTCACTCTAAGCCAGCTTTTAAAAAAAAAATTAATTTTAAAGATGTGGGGTACAATTCAGGGTTAAGTAAGCAAATGTTCATTATGCAGGTACCTTGTTTATTAAGGTGTGTCTCCCCTCCCCCAGCAGATTCCCACTACTGCCAACCCTGCCTCCCCCACCTCTGGGGCAGTTTCCTCCTACTGCCAATCCTATTCTTACAGTATCAGTAATTGATAATTGTTCAAGGTCCCTAAGCCAGCTCTTCCCAGCTCAGTAAAGGTTAAGGTTCATCCTCTACTTGGGCAAAACTTTCCCTAAACCTCACCACGACTTCACAGTTCCTGGGTTGGCCAAAGAGTAAAACAACATGTTGACTGACAATAACCTTCAATTCCCCCACTGTTTATCCCCTTCCAAAAAGGATGGGACTCCCCTGAGTGAAAGTTTTCCCTGATGTGATAAGGCCTCCCCATCCAAGATGAAACCTGTAAAATAGCTCCTAACTTTTACTGAGAGTTTAGTATTTTTAGTTCAGGCATTTTGTTAGATTTTCCCTTCCAAAGACAGGGAAAATCTTTTGCTTCTCCAGAATCCTTCTTTTGCACTTAGACAACATATTGGGACTTCACCATCATGCATTATGAATTGCTCACACGTATTTCCACCTTCCCTCTCCCAAACTTTCTTCTCGCCATCTCAAAGTCTCTGTCCTCATTGATCTTCAGGTTGGCTATTTTTCTCATACCCAACATTGTAGCTATCGTCTCTAAATCACTACTATCCACAAAGATGGTCTCTCACTCTGGCAGAGGAATGACATCTTAGATTTCTTGAGTTTCATTCCTGTCCTCTCAAGATTGTTTTACTATCTCCTTTACTTCAGACACACCAAAGACACGTCCAATGCCAGACCGTGCTTTTTTTGCATAATAATATCATTTTAATCTGTAAATAATCAGTCAAGGCCATATTGTCATCCATGATTACACTACTTATTGACAATAAAGTCATCCATGATTACACTACTTATAACGAATAAAGAGGCTGCAAGGCATTCTCTGTAAGAAGTCCAGAAAAATAAAAGGGTGGAAACATTTCCGGGACCGATATGCATGCTCTCTTTCTCTCTGTGGACTTTCTTAACAGGATAAAGTCTCATCTTTATTCTTGAAGTATAGGACTTTTACCAAGAGTATTGAGAATAGGACAATTATAATTAGAGGAGTAGAAGTATAGCATTTTTAATTAACAAAAGGGAAAAGAAAAAATAAATAGTGACTTGACCAACCAGCAAGAATCAGGAAAAGGAAAAATGGCAAAAAATAAATCAAGCACAAAATAAATTGGGAGAGTTACAGTCAAGTATATCAACTGTTAAATTCAAACAGGCAAAAATCACCTCCTAAAGCAATGTCTGACCAGATTCAAAATACCAGCTCCATGTTGTTTAAGAAGAAAAAGAAAGAAAGTCTGAAGAAAAAAGGGTACTAAAAAGGTACTAGGGAAATATAAACAAAAATAATAAAGGAGTGGTGATATTTACATCAAAAAGTGGAATTTCAGATTAAAACATTAAAGAAGACAAAGGTGGCTGCTGTCAGGTACAACTTACAAAGATAGTTTCACACCTAAGCCTACTTGAACCAAGGCAGCAACCAATAGGTAGTCAATTTATTCACCACAGGGATAAAATTTACACGGTGAAGAGATATGATTGTATCAATAAATGCCAGAAAGATAGTTCAGCAGCCTCTCCTACCAATGAAAAGAAGGAAATCCTCCTAATATAAAGAAGGAAATTATTTAAATAAATAAAAACTATTTGCCATAAATGGCAAGTAATAGAAAATGATTAAATAAGGACAAAATTATGAACTTTGCAGCAACTTGAATGGACTCAAGAGTCTATAATACTGAGTAATCTGTCACAGAAACAAAGAACTGAGTACCACGTGTTCTCACTCATAAGCGGACCTCGAACAATTATCATAATACTATAAGAAAGGGATTGGCAGTAGTGGGAAACTGCTAGAGGGTACCTGTGTAATGAACCTTTGTATACCTAACCCTGAATTGTACCTCACATCTTTAAAACTGAAAAAAAAATTTTTTAAGAAAATGATTAAATAAAATAAAGACTAATTGCCATTCAAATCAGCAGCAAGACAGAAATCTTTCTTATTGCCAAATTATTCAACTGTTTTTAGAGATTCCAGTGAATGCAATTACATTGATATTTGGCATGAAAATTTTTTTTTTTTTTTTTGAGTTGGAGTCTCACTCTGTCACCCAGACTGGAGTGCAGTGGCTGGCATGAAATTTGGAACAGAAGAAACCCAAATTCCTTTATCAACAAATCACTGCATGCTAGTTTTTTTTTTTTAATTATGAGAATCAACATTTTGGCAAGGTGACTGAATAGTGAGTAGATCACCTAGATATAGAAATGGAAAATATAACACATTCACAGTAGTGAAATAAACCTGTAAAACACTTAATAAAAATGAATAAGGAAAAAAACAAATATCAAGAAAATTACAAAATATTTTTTATCTTTGTTACAACAGTGTTTGCAGCAACCTGGATGGACTTAGCGTCTATAATACTGAGTGATCTTTCACAGAAACAAAGAACTGAGTATCACATGTTCTCACTCATAAGCGGACCTTGAACAACTATTGCAATACTATAAGAAAAGGATTGGCAGTAGCAGGAAACTGCGGGGGTGCAGGGCGGGGCGGGGAGGTAGGATTGGCAGTAGTGGGAATCTGCCTGGGGAGGAGGGGCACACCTCATCAACAAGGGTACCTGCATAATGAACATTTTTACACCTAACCTTGAATTGTACCCTACATCTTTAAAATAAAAAAATTAAAAGTTAAAAAAATAAAAAGACAGTGTTTGAAGTCACAACAACAACAAAATCCTAGAATACAAATTTTAATATTTTTCTGTGGGGAACTAGATTAGATGGCTAGTAAAATAAACTGTAGCACACAAATACCACAAAATACTATTTCATAGTTTAAAAATATAAAACATATATACCATTTAAAACTGGAGCGATACCCACGACATATTGGTGAGTTGTGGGAATATGTTGTTACCATATTTTGTAGGAAAAGCAAACAAAACAATTTTATATGTGTTTATATAAGTTTGTATGTAATTGTAGGAGTAAAGAACTACTGGGGATTACTATCTATCCAGTAACTAGTCCTCAGTTTGCATCTTTTTTTTTCTCTCTTTCATTCATTTAACAAATACTTGGCGAGGCCATTTTGTAGAAGTTCGTTCCATTATGCGTGCTCGTCTCCAAAGTTTTAAACTTCAAAGTGAAGGCTGGGCATGGTGGCTATACCTGCAATCCCAGCACTTTGGAAGGCCAAGCAGGAAGATTGTTTGAGCCCAGGAATTTGAGGTCAGCCTAGGCAACCTAGTGAGATCTCGTCTCTACAAAAATAAAAATAAAAAAGCTGGGCATGGTGGCCTAGGAGGTCAAGGCTGCAATGAGTTGTGATTGTGCCACTGCATTCCAGCCTGATTGACAGTGAGACCCCGACTCTAAAAATAAATAAATAAACTTCAAAGTGAATGTGAAACACAATTGCTTTTTCTTGAATCCTTTACAATGATGCCAAAAATATTTCTCTTTAATACCTCTCTAATTTGAACATGCTACTAGATTTCTTTCCTTTGATCTGTGCCCATTGATTAGGTGATATTTTACCTATTCCTTTTCCTCTACATGAAAGGGAATCATTAATGGTTTTCTATACTGTTAGGTTTTCTTGTCTTGCTTTGGAAAATCAGTAACACCTTCTTCTTCCAATAGGCCACGGGAACCGGAATCTTAGATCCAGGAGGGCCAGGAGAGTCATCAGATCTTCTTCCATATTATAGATAAGACTCAAAGATCCACGGCAGGGGAATCTGTCACATGACAGTTAGGTGGAGGCGTCAACCTGGCACCTGACTTCTCATTAGACATTCTTTCTGCTGCTCATAGTTTCACCTCACCATGACAACTACATGGTTATTTACAATATGAATCACGTTGAAGGCATACTGGAAACAAGGTCCAGTGCTTCCCAAAGGTAGTAACAGTCCCTTAATAGGAGCCAGACCTAGGAAGTGCCTGGGCTACTAGTAGATCCTCAGCCAATCTTTGAATAATAAATGAATGAACGCCCGAAATGTCACCTCCTTGAAGTGTCCTTCCCTAACTCTTCATCCAAAGGAGACTCTCCTGTTACTCTCTACCATCTCTGCTATTTATAAGAAGAGGATGTAAATGCTACTTTTTGCATACTTCAAAGCCTATAGAGGAAAAATTAACATACTAGCATGTCAGAAAGTGAGACCCATGACCCTTCTGCCCAACATCAGAACCTGGCTGTCCGGTGATTCAATAATTAGAAAAGAAGGGACTGCAGGATTTAGCTTCCTATTAGAATACCTAGAAACTGGAGCTTTAACCAGAACCACAAAGGCAACTTTCTGTGCCAGAATCTACAGATATCAAAGAACTATTTCATCATTCTTTAACTTTGCGTGCCTGATCCAATCCAGGGCAAGATATATGTTGCATATTTTAGCTTTCTGCAAGGTGCCCCAAATCTAGAGCTCTGTGCTTATGACACTTAATACTTATTCCTTTTAATTAATTACTATCCACTGGAGCACAGAGAATAAAATACCCAAAGCATGCTTTGCCAAAACCTCAGATACAAAGAAATAATTTAGAAGGTGATGCCAAAGACAGAAAAACTTAGGCCTAGGAGACTCAGAAATTAACAAAAGAGTGCACTTAAAACTATCTCAATATGCTCATTAAGCATTTATCTGGGGGCAAGTTCATCTATCCAAAATACTGTATTTACCAAGAACATAGGTATGTAATTGTCCTAATCAAATACACACCTGGGATAGTGGGTTATTGTCAAGGCAGTTGATCCCACCAACAAAAACCATATTAGGCATGATGGGCCTGGGGTAATCCTTCACAAAGTCAGTCCTCAACAGCCAGACAGATGCAGAGCTTAAAAGGTCCTGGATCGTCACATCTCTCTGAAGGACTTCTGAGGCAAGTAATTCATAAGGGGAATAAACCACATTGCACATAAAGCAACCCGTCAAGGCAATGAGAGTGTTCTTCACCCGCTGCAGGAAGGTCATGTGGTCTGTGTTCAAGGACAAAGGCCTGGGCACATAGGACAATGGGTTGGGGCACTGGGTAGCCTTAAAGTCCAAGCTGCAGGGCAGTGAATGCAAGAAAAATACAATAGGCAGAGACAAGTACTGGGCCAGGATGGGGCCACAAGGAAGGAACGGGTCTGTCAGCATCAGATCGAATCTGCTTTCCATCAGGGAGGCCATGAACTCCTTGTTGTGTAGTAAGTGGGAGCAGCCAGACAAAAGCAGAGCTGAGTCCTTTTTGATTTTCTTGTATGTTTTGATCAAACGCTGCAGGAAAGGAATGTCCTCAAAAGCATTATGCCCGAGACCAACAAAAGACGCTTCCACATCCTCCCTTTGGAATGGCACAGGGTAGCTCTTCAAGGTGTAAAATGCTCCTTCTTTGATGTACACCGAGGCGTCAGACGCTAGGACCACTATTTCATGTCCTCTCTGCTGCAGCTGCTGGATGGCCCCACGCATGCTCAGCCAGTGGCTGCCATCCACTGGGACCAACAACACCTTCCCGGCGTGGGATATAGTGGGACCGAGAGCGCATAGCAGCAGGTATAAAACAGGCGGGAGCCAGCCCTGGAACCCCGCGGCCATGGTGCCTTCGCTCCTGCCAGAGGTTCGCCCTCTCCTATTTATATGTCGCAAGAACCAATCTATACACCCAGTTAATGTTTGATTGGGTCACATGACTAAAGCCGTCAGTCTGCAAGGATAGCAGGAAGTTTATTTTCCGAGATAAAGAGGGTGGAGCTTCACTGCGTTTTTTAAATATGCAACAATTGGTTGTAATTTCTTACTCAAATCACGTTCTTCAATGAACACAGAAAGGAAAGTAAGTACCTCCAGTACCTCTGGATCCGTCAAATTATTATTTCCGTAGTCCAAGAAGTGTTACCAGAGGAAAAAGGACCATGTAATGACAAAGTAGACTCCCTTTTCAGAAATGAAACAGATAGCTTTGTAGAAAGCCTTTTAGAAAGAAAAGAACATGACATTGCAACCCTAACTTCGGTCATAGAAACCTTTAGAATGTCGTCCTCCAAGATTCCCTGGGCTCCACCCACTTTTCTTTGCTTTTTTCTTTTTCTTTTTTTTTTTCTTTTTTGAGTTAGGTGTCACTCTGTCGCCCTGGTTGGAATGCAATGGCACGTTCACGGTCCACCGCAACCTCGACCTCCTGGGTTCAGGGGATACTCCCGCCTCAGCCTTTCTAGTAGCTGAGACTATAGATGCGCACCACCACAACTGGCTAATTTTTTGATGTTTTGTAGAGATGAGGTCTCCCTATGTTGCACAGGCTGGTCAGGAGCTCCTCGGCTCAAGCAATCCTCTGACCTTGGCCTCCCAGTATGCTGGGATTATAGGCTTGAGTCACTGTGCCCAGTTTTTTTTTTTTTTTTTTTTAATTTATGTATCCAACAAATATTTATCGAGTCTGGCACAGCACGGGGTCCTGAGGCTGCAACAGAGCCCACCACAGAGGAGTCTCCTCACTCCCTAGAACTCATGCTCCATCTGGAGAGACAGACTCACAGCTTAAACAGATGCACAAGGACTCAAGAGATTTATACTAAGAAGGAAATGAGGTTGGGGTGGAATCAGGCGGAGCGGCCTGCTGTGGTAGAGAGTGACTGGAAAGGAAAATTCATCTGAGTACATGTACACGGAAGCCTTCTCCAAGGACAAATCTGTATTCAGTGGTAAAACATTCCGAAGTAGCGTGAACCTGAAAGAGCCAATCCTTCAAGATAGATTCCTACTGACTGGGCCTAAATTTTAATTTTAGTCAAGTGGCCATTTACTGACCAGGAGTCACACAACTATTCTGAGTTTCCTCCAACACAAGGGGTATTTTATCACTGGAACTTTCAGAGCTCATCTAAACAAACCAATCAGAGCTCGCTTGCCTTGACCAATCAGGGCTCAGCTGTATCAACTGATAAGGGCTCAGCAGTGTCAACCAATTAGAACTCAGCTGCACTGACCAATGATAACTAAGGGAGTTTCAATCCTTCATTTGCATAAGTCAGCCTGATTAGGATCCTGGTTTTTTGTGGGTTTTTTATAACTTAAAAGCTTGCTTTCCCTTTGTTCTCTGTACTGCACTTTTATTTTTTATTTAGTATTATAATTATTATTTTTTTTGAGACAGAGTCTTACTCTGTTGCTCACGTTGGAGTGCAGTTGGAGCCATCCCAGCTCACTGTAGCTTTGACCTCCTAGGCTCAAGCAATTTCCCCCATCTCAGCCACCCCAGTAGCTGGGACTACAGATGTATGTCATCATGCTCAGCTAATTTTTTAAAGTTTTTTGTAGCAAGGAGATCTCACTATGTTGCCTAGGCTGGTCTTGATCTCCTGGGCTCAAGAGAGTCTCCCACCTCAGCCAGCCAAAAGCGCCGGGATTGCAGGTGTGTTACCAGAGCCCTAGGCCCGCACCTTTATTTTACGTGAGAGACTGTGTCTTCCCAGTTTGCAAACTGTTCACTGGAATAAAGTCTCCTTCCTTCAGATTCCTTTTCAGAGAACTTTTGTTCACAGTAGAAAACCAAATAGATAAATTAAGGCAAGTTAAATTGTACTCATGACACTGGTCCAAGGTCCAGGAGAAGTAAGACACTTTGGGAAATTCTGATGACTGAGTTGAAGGTAAAGGGGAAAAGCAAACAAAAATAATCATACGAATTTGTATTTGAGCATGTACTATGTACCACGTATTGTCTTAAGCATTTTACAACACATCTTTTGAAGTCCCCTAGAACTATCCTATAGAGGCAGATACTGTACTCTCTTTCCTATTTTATAAACCAAGATGCTGAGGCTGAGAGAAGAAAAGGAATTTGCCAGAGTCCTGTATGTCAGTACCTAGAGCCTCTGCTCTTAAGAACTTTCCATGGCCTCTAGTGGTACCCAGACCACTAGAAATTTATAACCAATTAGATGTCAAAAATCAAGTTATAATGCCGAGTCATTATCCCATAAAAATAAAAGGAGAGAATGAAGATGGTAGGACTTTGAGGCCAAGGAGAATGTGCTCACACAGCATTGCCTAGCACCAACAGGAACCCCAGGAAACGAAGTGAAGCGTCAGGGAACAAGTACCGTAGTTGCTGATCAGAAATGCTCCCTCCCAAAGAAAGGGAGAACTAGAGTGCAGACAAAGCTAAGCATTTTACTCTTTTATTTTGGGATCCATTACTTTTCTATACAATCCCAAGATGAACACACAGATCCCAACATTTTGACCATATCACTGGCCACCCATACTTGGAGATGTGCTTGGAGGATCATGAAGAAATATCTAACTTTAAAGCTTTGGTGTCTTGTGGGACATAGTAACAGGTATTTATGGTACTCTCTCATTCTGGTACTTAAAGTAGGATAATAGTTCCTTTCCCTGGACCATCCATTCTCAACAGGCCTAACAGACCTCCAGTTCTGCATGTGCTTCTATATGGGTGCACACATGTATGTGAACACACACATGAACACACACTTGTAATTCTGAAGCTCTTCCCCACACCCAAGCACCTTCATTCTATAGGACTAAGACTCTGGGTGAGCAGAAAAGATGCAGTAATGCTTTTGCTCTTTGTTGTGTCCTTATCTGCAATTCTGAAATTCACGGTTCAATTTAAGGGGTGATAATTCTTCCGAAGTCCCAATGTTATGAGAGTTCATCTGCAGATGTCAGGAAGCAAAGTAAATCATTACCACTGTAATGATTTTATGATTTTCCTGCATCACGCAGAGCCTCCAAGCTTTTAGAGGCTGCTGTGTACCTGGATGCTTTGGGGCCACAACTCTGCCCCTGACCAGGGAATGTTATTTACTCATCTGAATAGCAGGCAATCCACATTCACTCTCATGAATTATGACTGAGAACCACTACTAAGCAATCCAATAAAACTCTGCCCTGGAACCAGAATAGACTCAACACTCAATCCATTGCTACTTACTTCACTTACCAAATATTTGTGGAACATTTGAGCCCTAAGTTGTACCAGGCATTATGCTAGGAGCTGGGGCCAGAAAGCCAAGTTAGAAATGGTCCCTGACTGTAAGAAAGGGTACTGGTTTTTTTTGTGGTTTTTTTTGTGTGTTGGGAGTCTCACTCAGTCGCCCAGATTGGAGTGCAGTGGCACACTCCTGGCCACTGCAGCCTCGACCTGCTGGGCTCTGGTGATCCTTCTGCCTCAGCCTTCCACGTAGCTGGAAATACAGGCGTGCGCTACCTTGCCCAGCTAAGTTTTTGATTTATTGTAGAGATGAGGTCTCGCCAAGTTGCTCAGGTGGGTCTCGAACCCGCGGGCCCAGGCAATCCACTCACCTCAGCCGCCCAAAGCGCGGGATTACAGGCTGAGCCACCGAGCCTGGGTGAAAGGGTACTGTTAACAGAGGGGAAAAAAAACTCACAAGCAGGCAATTACAGGAAAGGATGCTTTGGGGTCCCAGGAATTGCAGAGCAGGGCGGTGATGTGGTCTTGTTTTGGGGGCTACTAAAGAGTGAAGTGTCTGTGAAAGCTTTCCTGGAGCCCATTAGAAGGTGCTTTCCTTTTAAGCTGAAGCCAGAAGTTAATAGCCCACCACTCAGCACACCTCTAGCTCCTTTGATCAAATCAGAATGGAGGGGCTTGTTGAAACTAAAGGAGCAATGTAAACATGTCCCCTGCCCTGTGAATCATCTACAGGACCCAGGAAATCAAACCCATCTTCCTTGAATCTTCACAGCATTTTGTTCTGTTCTGTCTTGTATCCTTTAGCAGTTTCCATATCTATCCATATCTGCTATTAGACTATAGATTTATATTGTACATATATTAGTTATAAGCAAGGTGATGGCTTTGCTGTTACTCGGGTGCCAGTCCATGATTTTGTAGACAACAAGAACTCAAAAAATGATTCTGTATAGAGGTGACTTCCCTTCTTCCTTTGCTCTAGGCCCTATATCCAAGCAAGCAGATGCTGAATCTGATTCCACCACTGTCTCTCAGGTCCTGTTTCAGGGCCCCGTTCCCCAGTGCGCCCAAACCCTAGCTGTCCCTTCTGACTCACTGCATCAGCTTCCCCCTGCACTGCTCCACACCACCACTACTTCTGGCACTTTGGTCAACAGCTTCCTAGGGTCCAGGAAAAAATTCAGACTCCTCAACTTTGACCCCAGGACTCCCTGGACTGGACCTCAGTTCATCTGTCCAAACTTATCCCGCCTCTTTAGCCTTTTTGCTTGACCTCTGCCCTCTGCCTTTTGTCCTCCAGCCATTCTGGATCACTTGCCCTTCCCCAAACTTGCTTTGATATGTTCTCAAATTGCTCTGTTCACTCTGAACTCTAATGATCAGCTTCCTACTACTGTTTATTGCGTGCTTAACCAAGTGCCAAGTCCAGACCTTCATGCTAAGTCACTAGAGGTGATACAAAGTCAACAGTTTGTTCTGGTGAGATAACACATCCCCATTAGACTTACTACCCTTTATGATGAAATCTTAGAAAGTTCATTGGTTAATCATTTTCCTCTTAGAATTAAGTCAGCTTTATTGGTGTGTTGCCTAATAATTTATAAAAGCAAAGAATATAGTATCAAAGAGAATAAAGAGGGGGTGAAGGGAATGCAAATGTCAAAAAATGCCAAAAAAAAAAAAATCATGGTCATGCTATAGCAGTTTTAGTAGAAATAATCACTATATCCCGTTTACCTACATTGCTATAAACATGGTTTTAATGATATTGATATAGTGGATAGTACTTTCTTTCCTTTTCCCTGAGAGAATCTAAAACAAGGTGCAGTTTCTTTTAGCAGTCAAGAAAAGTGAATAACAGGTACAGTCCTGTATCCTTGGACTCCACATCTGCAGATTCAACCAACAGCAAATCAAAAATATTTGGAAAAGAGAATAAAACATACTACAACAATAAAAATAATACAGTATAACAACTATTCACATGGCATTTATATTGCATTAGGTATAAGTAACTCAGAGATGATTGGAAGTATACAGAAGGATGTACATTGGGCAAATGCAAATACTACAACATTTTATATAAACAACTTGAGAATCCATATTTTGAAATGAATATCCTAAACTAATCTCTCCAGAATACTGAAGAACTACTGTACTAGACTAGTAATTCTCAAAGTATGGACCAGAGAACCCTGAGGATTACCAAGAATTTTTCATAGGAATTTTGCAAAGTCAAAACCGTTTTCATAATAATGCTATTTGATTTTTTTCACTATCGTTCTCTCACAAGTGTACGGTGTTTTCCAGAGGCCAATCTTTGTGATGTGTAACATCACAATAGATTAAGTGCAGAAGTAGACATGAGAATCCAGCTCTCTTCTATTAAGCCAGGTACCAAAGAGAAATGAAAAAACAAAAGGAACAATGATACTCTTCTCATAATTTTTTTGGGGGGGGTTGAAAAATAGTTAAAAATATGATTTGTTAGAGTGTAATGAATGGGTTTATGGTTATTAAATTGCACAATAAATATATCTTTTAAATTCTGCTTTAATTTCTAATGGAGGACATGTGATAGATATCCAAATAAACACATTTGAGAACTCAGGCCAAAATATCTGAGAACTGCTGTCCTAGACAAATGACATAATGCCTTCAGCCCAGGGTCAGACTAAACTATCCTTTCACCCTATCCCTCCCCTAAGCAGAGGGGAAAGCCTGATAAAGCTCACTTTCGAGCCGGGATTGGTGGCTCAGCCTGTAATCCCGCGCTTTGGGAGGCCGAGGTGAGTGGATTGCCTGAGTCCGCGGGTTCGAGACCCACCTGGGCAACTTGGCGAGACCTCCTCTCTACATTAAATCAAAAAATTGGCCAGGCGTGGTAGCGCGCGCCTGTAGTTCCAGCTACTTGGAAGGCTGAGGCGGAAGGATCGCCGGAGCCCGGCAGGTCGAGGCTGCGGGGGCCGGGAGCGTGCCACTGTACTCCGACAGAGTGAGACTCCAACTCAAAAAAAATAAAATAAAATAAAAATTTAAAAAAGCTTACTTTCGGAAAAACATTTCCCAAGGCAGCCAGAGTCATGGCCCTCTATTTGCCCCCTAAATCCCCCTGCTTACTATCTTATTTGAAGACCACTCACGCTGGGGTCCGGAGTGGATGAGGCTGGGAGAGTGGGCGGGGCCTGGGGTGGGCGGGGCCGCCGTGCCTAGGCGGGAAGCAGCGTCACAGAGAGCCTTCTTGAGAGCCGGGCTGCTCTCAGGAGCACTGCATCCTGGGATGCGAATCCGCCTTGGCCTCAGCCAGTGCGACGCGGCCACGTCACAAGGGGCGCTCTTCCCGGGTGGCCTAGCCTCGTCAAGCACTCGGGCCTGTGCCCCGGGATCTGCCAGCCGCGCCGCTTCCCGCGCCCGTGGCCCGCGGGGCCGTGCCCGCCGTCCAACATGGTGGACTACTACGAGGTGCTGGGCGTGCCCCGGCAGGCCTCGTCCGAGGCCATCAAAAAGGCGTACCGCAAGCTGGCGCTCAAGTGGCACCCTGACAAAAATCCCGAGAACAAGGAGGAAGCGGAGAGGAGATTCAAACAGGTGGCGGAGGCCTACGAGGTGTTGTCGGACGCCAAGAAACGCGACGTCTACGACCGCTACGGCGAGGCCGGAGTGGATGGCGGCGGCCTTGGTGCTGGCGGCGGGCCCTTCCGAGACTCCTTCGACTACGTCTTCACCTTCCGCGACCCGGCCGAGGTCTTCAGGGAGTTCTTCGGCGGCCAGGACCCATTTTCGTTTGACTTCTTCGGAGACCCGTTTGAGAATGTCTTCGGGGGTCGGAGGGGCTCCCGGGGAAACAGAAGCAGAGGGTCCACACCCCTTTTCTCCACCTTCAGTGAATATCCAGCTTTTGGGGGTAGTTTTTCTCCTTTTGATACAGGATTTACTTCCTTTGGATCTGTGGGAAATGGGGGCCTTTCTTCCTTCTCCATGTCCTGTGGTAGCGGTGGGTCAGGCAGCTTCAAGTCCATGTCGACTTCCACAAAAATAGTTAACGGCAGAAAAATCACCACCAGGAAAATCAATGAGAATGGCCAAGAAAGGGTGGAAGTGGAAGAAGACGGGGTGTTAAAGTCCCTAATAATAAATGGCAAAGAGCAGTTGCTACGCATTGACACCAAGTAATTCAAGTCCGTATTTGACTTAAGGCGCATCTTGAGGAATAGCAGGACATTTTTGCGAGAGTGTCAGTGAACTCTACTTTTAGAACAGCTTACTCAGTAATTTATAAACAGGTTCATGTCAACGCCAATTTGTTGTTATTGTTATGACTACACGAATAGGACCTCTGTCTTTAAAACTGTTGTAAATACCTGTATGCACTTTGCTATTTATTAAACGTAATCCCAAGGCAGATGACGATCATTTTGTAGTGCCAGGACAGAATGTTCTCTACGGCACTTTGAACCTTATCTTTTTCCATTTTGTTTGAAGAGTAAGCCAGGTGGTTTTCTGTGAATCATTTTGTGTCAATGTTATAGTATGTAGTGGTGAAATATTCGAATATATGAGTAATACTTCTGGTTTAAAATAAATTAAAGATAGCTTTTAATTGCACATAAATGTTGGGGATGTAGGAAGAATTGGCCAGTGTTTAATGATAATGTTTTTAAAGCAGGTAAACCTGGGAAAGTGGATGTTTTAGTTTCCCGTGGCTGCTGTACCAAATTACCACAAGCTTGGTGGCTTAAGACACACATTTATTCTCAAAATTTTCTAGGTCAGACATCTGAAATCCATTTCACCAAGCTGAAATCAGTGTTAGCAGAAACATGCTCCCTCTGAAGACTGAGGGCCAATTATTGAAGTAAATGCTGCAAGGTTATATGGTTGGTCATATTAGGACTGTACTCAGCCCTGACCTGGTTCTACAACTATGGTAGGTTCTAGAAATGTAAAAAAGCATTTTCATAAGGCTATACCATACTGTCCCATTGCCATGCCTGGGATATACATCAAATTAGATTGACAATAGCCAGACTTCACATAGTTAAGGGGTGAGGCACCATTCACACATCTGAAAAGTACCATTCTGTTGACACAGTGTACGTACCAAATAAAGATCTTGTGGGACATGTTGCCTTGGGAGGATCCATCACAAAGTGCCCCATCTCCCATGGTCACTTCTGAGGAAAGGTTTGTGTAATGCACGAGAACAAAAGGGCAACTGAACTAAACAGCCTAAAAATGCATTATGCTCTTAATATTTTGCAGGCCTGAACACATCATTAACTGGCTAGGATTATGTGAGAATGGGTTTGGATACGCTTTGGTGCCCTGAAAGTCCAATTGGCATGGAATGGCATGTAAACAATACATAGCAGGAACATGAGAGTCAGCCAGCACTCTCACGGGGTCTGTCACTGGACCGTCAAGAACAGTCACCTGGGCAATTGCTTTCTAGAAATTGTATAAGAAGTATCAGAAGAAGACTATCAGGGGTTTTTTTAAATGAGCTCCTTTACTCACCAGGCAAGGGAACTCACACCTGTGGAGACATTCACTGAGTAGTTTGCTGAGTGTGGGTTTGCATTTGAGGACGTCTGAGGATGAAGAGAGTTTTCAAGTAAAAGGAAGGCACGGGCAGTTTCACGGTAGCCATGTGTGTTGGAAATCACTCTAAATAGGGCAGAATGAGTGTGTTTGATACTCAACTGGTTAAAATAAGTTCCATCGTTCCGTGGTCAGCAAAGAGTACCATAGCAGGGTCACTCAGAGGTCTTGAGTCTTTAACAACACTGACTAGTTTTAACAGTTGAAGGCAAAAACAACATTCAGTTTTTATGTATACTGGAATAGTGCTGCTGTAAATGGGAAGTATAAAGCATTAGATTCAAATAATTTTCTAAATTGAAAATCTCTTTTTAAAATGTCTCAGCTCAAAACACTGCTATGGGCCTGTTGTATGTGGGTATTTATTTTCTATGGAAGAGTTTGAAAAGGTTTTCAGAGTGAGGGAAAATAGGACATTTCCTCTTGTGCAAAGATGATCATCTTGAGTCCCCTGCAGTGGATTCTCTGGAATCGCTAGCACCTTCTCACAGAGCACACCAGGCAAGGAGAGGCATGTTTCTATGAGTCCCAAGAGAACCGGAGACCTGCCATCATCTCAGCAGGATCCAGAAAACCAAAAAGGCAGCCAATTCTGGTTGGAGCTCCACACAAAGCTGTTTTTAGTTCAGCTTACCTCACACAATAGAAAGCATTTGGAAGAAAGAATGCACCCTTCAAATAACCACAAAAGGATCAATCCATCTTCTTCCCCTCTGAGCCCAGTCTCCAAACAAGTAGAGAGGCCTTTTCCATCTTGGAAAATCATTTATCTGACTGCTTACCTTTCTAGGAGTTTCTGATTCTGCCTTCTCATCTGACTTAATAAATGCAAATTCATTTCCTCTCCCACTGTTCTTTAAACCCTTACAGTATAACTTCAGTCACCACCGATCTAGTGTGACTGCACTCTGGGAAGTAGTCAATGTCCTCTTTATTGAAAACACTAACCTATTCTTTACCTTTATCCCATTCAAAAATAAGCTTTGTTAAGGTGGAGTTCTCTAAGGGACTCTCATTTGTTTTGTTTTCACTTAGGTGATGAGAATATGTAAAGCCAGGGAGAGTGTTTCATTTGAGGTGTCTATATTTGACAAAATTCAGAGCAATTATTTACCTCAGAACTTTATGAAAACAATTATTTGTGGAGAATGATTAGAGTCATATTATGGGGGGTAATAACTGATTAAAAGTAAGATTTTTTAAAAATGTACATTGAAAGCAATAAAGAGCAAAACCGATAATACAGAAAAGAAAATCAGTAATACAAATATGGTCTTCCAGAGATAATATGCGAAAACAGAGGAGATTAGAAAATTAAAGAGTAAGATGATCGTGTCGAAGCCTGGAGAACAGAAACCTATGGATGACAAGAACAAAGATTTATTATTTTATTTTATTTTTCTAACTTTTAATTTTTTTATTTTAAAGATGTGGGGTACAATTCAAGGTTAGGTATAGAAATGTTCATTATGCAGGTACCCTAGTTGATGAGATGTGCCCTCCTCCCCTGGCAGTTTCCCTCAACTGCCAATTCCACCCCCAACCCCCCACCCCTGGCAATTTTAAACTACTGCCAGTCCCTTTCTTAAAGTATTATGATAATTAGGAACAAAAATATAAACGGCTTAATAGAGGAAGACCTTCAAGCTTTGAATAAGTTGTGCGATTAACTTTGAACTTACTGACTGTGGTAGGCAGAATCATGGTCCCATAAAGGTATCTAATCATCCTAATCTCTAGAACCCTGTGAATATGTTATATTACACAGCAAAGAGACTTCACAGACATAATTAAGGGTTTTGATGTAGGAAGATAATCCTGTATTACCTGAGTGTGCCAAATGAGGGCCCCCATAAATGAAAGAAAAACAGAGTTGGAGATTTGAAGATGCTATCTATACTGCATCTACATGGAAAATGAAGAGTGCTACAGAATTTCAAAATTAAGAAGGAAAAAGGAAACATGTAAAGATGAGTTTATATTAAATGGAAGGAATAAAATCAAGAATGGACAAAATTCTTACATCCAAGGAAACTCTCAGATTGGAGGGAGGTTTGTTTTGTGTGTGTGTGTGTGTGTGTGTGTGTGTGTGTGTGTGTGTGTGTGTACGTGTGTTTTAAGACAGGGTCTCCCTGTGTTGCCTAAGCTGGTCTCAAACTCCTGAGCTCAAGGGATCCTCTTTCCCACCTCAGCCTCCTGAGTAGCCTCAGCCTCCTGAGTAGATGGGCCTACACATGCCGCTGCATCAAGCTTCTCAGATTGGAATTTTTAAAAATTGCTTTTTAAACAAAGTTTTCACACATACACACACAATTTAAGTTAAAAGTAAAGAGATGGGGAATACAAAAAAATTACATAGGAGTAGCAATATTGATATCAGATAAAATTACATAGGATTAGAAGGAGTATTATTTAATGATAAAAACAATGTGAAGAAAATACAAGTCTTAAACCTACACCCACCAACCTAGCAGCTATATATAGAAAGCAAAAATTATTTTAAAATCCAAATATAACTTGAGCAAAATTGGTACTATAAGGGGATATTTTGCAGACATCTTTTTCAGACTTGAGCACATTCAGTAGATTTTTTTAACAGAAAATTTTAAAATATGCTACACATGACTATTGAGTTATTGAAATGTGGCTAGTCCAAATTAAGATATGCTATAAATATAATACAGTAGATTTTGGGAGGGAAAAAGAATGTAAAATACCCTATTTTATATTGAATACATGAAAGGACAATATTTTTTATATATCTGGTTAAATGAAGTACATTATAAAATTAATTTTAACTTTCTTTTTGCTTTATTAACATTTCTACTATACAAAGTTATACATGTGACTTACATAACATTTCTATTGGATAGTTCTGTCCGATAGAAATAATCCGACTAAAAAGGAAACCTATTAAGGATTTCTTCAAAAAATGACTTCACATTCCTGTGAAGTCATTATAATCCAACATAATTAGAAAAAAACAAGAGAGTGATGACTACAAAAAAATCTTAACTATATGGGGAATTAAGAAACAGCCTTGCAGATAGTCATTGAATGAAAGAGGAAATCAAAAACTGAAATTTAAGTTATCTAAAAAGCAATGAAAAAGGACAGTGATTTTTTTTAACCAAAACCTAGAGAACTTATAAAAAATTTTATTTATAACCTTCAATGTTTCATTATTAAGAAAAATCAAATGTAAAGAAATGTGATACTTATCTATTGCATAAGGGGAAAAGAAAACCAAGTAGAACAAATATCTTGTGATTTGATCAAAAAATGAAGCTCAGAGTCCTTTAATATACATTAATTTTTAAAAGTACAGAAATAACACAAAAGAGCTAAAGTTATGGAAGTTAATATAAATTATAAGTGAATATAACAGATGTGGGCTGAATCCTCTCACCAAAAAAAAAAAAAAAAAAGAAAGAAACGATGACTCAATGGATAAAGAAACAAAATTCAACTCCCAGAGTCCTATTTCAATTAAACCCCAATATTCAGGATTAATGCAAGATGCCTCCAAAATTTTTGGTAAAGGAATGGATCCCATTATGGAAACTTGGAGAGGGATAAGGTGAGTTTAGTTACATGATCAGCCTCGCCTAAAAAACCCTTCACTTGTTAGCCTCATAACTCATTATCACTACCCCCATGTTCATTGGGTTTATAGGCTCACAGTTGTATCTCCTCCCTAGCCTCTTCCACTATCTTTTGAGGAATTCAGAGTCCCAGGTTGAAGACCCATTTGACATGCAGCCTTCACATGCCTTCCCAACTCTGGTAGATCCCCACATTCTACACCAGACACCCACTCCCGGTCAGAAAACCCCTTGTCAGCACAGATTCTTCTCTGAACAGTTGTACTCGGTTATTTTCTTCTCTGATCACACAGACTCATCTTCACTGCCTCACTTCCACTTAACTGATTCAACCTCTTTGAAACAGCTACTTCCTTTGAATGTTTAGGTCTCCTGTGAGCACCTCTCTATCCCTTCCAAGACAGGACCACTGAAAATTATTATGCCAGCATTGTAATTTACCACTTCCTTTATCCTTCTACAGGAAATCTGCAAGCAAAATTCCCCTAATAGGTCAGTTTACAATTCAGTTTCACAACTCCTACAGAGCAGAAGGAAATCACACAACCATGGAGATAGTGCCTTTCCAATAACAATCTTGGTTGAGTCCCTCCATTGCTTGCCAATCCTATTACAGTCCCTCACCCTTGCCTCTCATTCCTCTCACTGACACTTGCAAGCTCTAACAACACTAATGTAGACCCCTTAACAATTCATCTCACCAAAGACTATTAGGACAATGTGAAGAAAAAATCTTTGGTAAGACAAGTATTCAAGGAAGCACTTATATGAAGATGGGAGGCAAAAAAATCCCCCAGAATTTATTTATAAAACATTGTGTATTTATTCTCACGTTTAAACTTTAGTCATCTTCAAAGTACTCTCCACTTGATGCAATATAACTATTGAGATGATTTTCCCACTGCTAAAACAATTTTTTTTTTTTTTTTTTTTTTCTGAGTTGGAGTCTCACTCTGTCGCCCAGACTGGAGTGCGAGTGCAGTGGCCGCTCCCGGCCACCGCAGCCTCGACCTGCTGGGCTCCGGCGATCCTTCCACCTCAGCCTTCCCAGTAGCTGGAACTACAGGCGCGCGCTACCATGCCCGGCTAATTTTTTGATTTATTGTAGAGATGAGGTCTCGCTTGCCCAGGTGGGTCTCGAACCTGCGGGCTCAGGCAATCCACTCACCTCAGCCTCCCAAAGGCACGGGATTACAGGCTGAGCCACCGAGCCCAGCTCAAAACAATTTTTGACCTCATCAACATTGATATCTTTTCGTGTTTCTGCAATTTTGTTGTTGTTGTTGTTGTTGTCGTTGTTGTTTCACCTCTTTCACATCGGCAAAACGTTTCCCTTTGAAGTCTTTTTTCATCATGGAAACAATAAAAGGCCCCTCTTGTGAGATCAGGTGAATAGGGAAGGTGGGGCACAGGGATCTTGTCATTTTTGGTTGAAAACTGCTAAACACAGCACAATGTGGACATGCTGTCCATATAAATCACCCATCATGAAATGGACAAATGCTGAAGAAATCTCCGTCCCCCGCCCCTCCCCCTGAAATTCACTTAAGCTGAACACAGCTTCTCAAAAGAACACTAGCTGGTACACTGATGTCAATGGGTTCCTAGAACACCCACCTAGCAGGGGAAGCCTGTACTATAAGGGGCTCATCTTCCAAAAGATAATTCAAGGTTTTATTGGGTCCCCACTCGGGTTTCTAAGTTTAAAAAAATGTTCTGCCTGGAAAATTGATTGGATAAAGGTACCAATACAGACCTGAGACAGTGGCTTCCTGTTGGCACAGTTGATACCTCCGATGAAGACCATGTTGGGCATGATCGGCCTGGGGTAGTCCATCACAAAGTCCCCTCTGAACAGCCATACAGATGCATGGCTAAGAATATCCACAAATGATACCTCTCTCTGTAAAAGCTCAGAGGCAAGCCTCGCATAATCAACACGAAAAATACGGCAAATATATGTCAAGACCAGAGGGTAGAGCATGTTCTTAACCCTTTGCAGGAATGTCATGTGGTCTGAATTCATTGTTAGCAACCTAGGGACATATGAGGAAGGGCCTGGACACTGTGTGCCCTCAAAGTCTAAGTCACATGGAATGGTACGCAAAAAAAACACAGCAGGAATAGATAGGTACTTAGCCAACATTGCCCCGCAGGGGTAAACGGGGTCCGTGAAAACTACATCAAAGGAACTGGCATTCAGGTGGCTGATCAGGGTATTGTTTTGCAATAGATCCACACAAGACTTATGAAAGATCAAAGACATATTTTTCAAAATTGCCATGCTTTTAAAAAATTTCTTCAGAAAATGTTCTTTTCTGAAGAACAGTTTAAAGTAGCTCTTGATTAACTGATTAAATTCATCCTGGGTGTATGGAAGGGCATAGGTTTCCAGGGTAAAAAAGTCTTCTTTCTTGATGTGCATATTCACCTCCGTTGTGAGGACCACAGCATGGTGGTCTCGGGCGTAGAGCTCCCGCACGACCTCCCGCATGCTCAGCCAGTGGCTCCCGTCCGTGGGTATCACCAGCACCTTCTTACCCTCAGCCCAGGGCCAGACACTCAGGAAGAGCAGCAGCCCCACAAGCCGCAACAGGGGAACCTGGAGTCCTGTGGCCATCTCAGCAGACTTTTCACCCTGACTCTGCCTCCTACATTAGTTTTTTGTGTGTGTGTCTTTATGAGCTTATTACCAAGTCACTTAGCAAAATGGCATGTAATTGGAAGAGAGAGTGCCCTCCTCAAATTAATCATTACCCACATGTGCCTGGCAACACTACTGATGTCTCCTTGTCCTGGTGGCCCCAGGATGATACAAGCAGGTTTCCTGGCTGTAGAGTTTCTATCTCACTGTCTTTGTGTCTTCAAGTCTGGCCAAATCCAATATGGTTGGTGAGGCTGAGGCTTCCCTTTGGGAGAGAGCTACCCCAATTGATAACAGATTTCACTGCTGGCAGATGTGCACATTCCAGGTGCTTCCTCTGTAACACCAGCTGCCACTGAAGCCAGAATCCTGGTTCTACTCCTTCTTACCCAACAGCAACTTCTCTGCTCTCTTTTTCTGGTTCCTTCTTGTGTGCCAGCCACATAACCGTATGTTTTTCCCAAGGCTCAGTTTCTGTTCTTCTACCCCTGGTCAAATCTTATCATTTCCATCACCCATTCACATCTACCCAGAGCCATGCAAAATGACGAGTCTATAAGGTCAAGACCACTCATGTCCTATATGAAGAGCATAAAAGCTTGAGAGAAGAAGGGACAGAGTGGCTGGGAAGGCAGAGCTTTAAGTTTGTTGTTGTTGCTGCAGCTGCTGTTATGGTGGTTAGCAAAGGAAGCTGCCACTTAAGTTTCCAGTGGTGGAAGCAACAGTTTTGCAAAGTTAGGACTCCTCCTTCTGCTGAGACCTCAGTAGCCACTCTTGCCTGCACAGCTGTGACTGCAGTGGACACCTGTTGGAGAGCATATCAGGGCACTGTTTCTAGGTCTCCTCACTATGAGTGTCTGCTGTGTGCCACCAGCCCAACCTCACCAAGGTATCATCCACTGAGTAAGAAGAAACAGCCCATCTAGGAGCCAGTCATGGTGGGGGTGCTTGCTCTTCACCAATTAGAGACATCAATCTAGACTGGAACAGATGAAGAGGCACACAGCAAAGACTTAACATTATAACTTTCTTCATTTTGACCCAAATTAAGCTACAGGTTTGAGGCCAGGCCAAACAAAAGCTCACAGGGGTTTTTAACGTGACCAAAAACAAACAAACAAAATCTTAAAATTCACCTAGAAGTATTTCCAGCTGATGGTAACAGATTCATTGCTCCAATCAGATCAATGCGACCATAGATAACGATTACAAACTCTTGCAAAACGTTAAACACACAAACAAAAGCCATCTGGAGGCACTGGAGAGCAAGCAAGATTGGGTGGAAATTGAAGAGGGAAGAGAAGGGAACAGTGGTCAGCGAATGTTTCACATCTGTGACTTTTTTGCGTGAGGGCAAAGTACAAATAGTGCCATAAAAAGTCCCTAAAACTGATTCTCAAATGCTTTAATATCCCCCACCCACCCTGTACAGAGGCATGGGAATGGCAGGAAGCATCTGGAGAATGAAAAACTGTATGGCTTGGGCAACAACATCGAGGAGCATGCCACAGCAGCAAGTAGGAGTTCAAACAGAGTACACAGTTGTCTTGGTATCTATCAGGGATCGATGCCAGAATGCCACAGTTCAATCTGTAACAAGAAGCCAGGCCATCCTCCACCTGGTGTGCTAAGCTGGAGCCCTGAGCTTCATCCTGAAGACCAGGACAGCCACGGCAGGAGGTGTGGCATGGCCAGAGTTGTACTCCTGAAGTATCCCCCTTGCAAAGGAGTGGGGAGTGATCTAGAGGAATCAGCTTGGACCCATGGAGTCCCATTTGGAAGCTGTTTTGTGGGAGAGGAGGACCTGAATCAAAGCTACTGCAGCCATAGGAGCTGAAACCATGCGAAATGTAGTAAACAGAGGTGACCACCAGGGGCGCTCTCAGCTCGAGGGCAGCAGAGCGGGATGCACACAGAGAAGGCAGGTCTGCAAGGGCTTCCCAAACTGTCCAAGGGAAGATGGTTCCCTAGGACCTGTGAGTACACAGGGCACTAGAAAGGGATTCTCAGCTGTGGGTGAAACTTCTCAGCCCCTGAACTATTCCTCCAACCCCATTAACATACCAATACCTATTAAGCACCATCTGGTAAGTATGGGGTGAGGGTGGGAACATGCCTGCCAGTGTTCTTGTCACATTCAAGGGACTCTCCCTCATCCTAAATTCACACAGTTGTATTTTATTTAGACTTTGGTGTCATGTGATTTCTAGGCTCGGGTCTTGGACTCGGAGGTCTTTAGGAGGGTTGTGCATCTGGGAGGATGGTGGTGCCTTCACAGACATGGGGGAGACCCCGGGGAAAACAAGACAGTGGGGAGGGAGGAACACATATTCCTGGTGCCTGGGAGACACCAGGAGATGCCCAAGGCATCAGCTTCAGGGGTCTGGAGCTGAGGAGGGATCTGGGCTGCACAGATAGACTTGGAGCCATCAGCATTTGGTAGTGGTTGAAGCCATGGATGTTGGTGAGGGCACTCTAGCAAAGTCCAGAGCTAGAAAAAGGCATCCCTCAAACCTGATCCCTGAGTGATCATGTTTCCCTCTGCCAATCTCATAGGCCTAAACATAAAAATAGAAACCGTTAAACTTTTTAAAGAAAACATAGAAGCAAATCTTTAC
>CAUYQG010054021.1:0-41759 GCA_963574415.1 Tarsius wallacei
GGCGATCCTTCCGCCTCAGCCTTCCAAGTAGCTGGAACTACAGGCGCGCGCTACCACGCCCGGCTGATTTTTTGATTTGTTGTAGAGATGAGGTCTCGCTTGCCCAGGTGGGTCTCGAACCCGCGGGCTCAGGCAATCACTCACCTCAGCCTCCCAAAGGAGCGGGATTACAGGCTGAGCCACCGAGCCCGGCTTGGAAGTGGCTTTTAATTCCAGCCCTACAATTTTCTAGATAGTTGGCTTTGGACAATTAGCCTAACTTCCCTAACTTTCAATCTTTTTCTCTCTAAAATGAGGATGAAATAGCTCTCCTATATGGCTGCTGCAAAAATGGGTGTATCATATTTGAAGTTTGTGGTTACTACTTTATGACTTCCCCAAAATTGTTTCTCTAAACTTTTGCCTCATATTAGGTCTGTTTACTGTATTTAGAGCTAGAGCTACAACGATAACTTTTGATCAAAGTCAAGCAAATTTCCAACAGATACTGACTGTAAATAATACACTCGGACCTTTAATACTATTTAGTGAGAACATCCTTGAGGCCAAGCACAGTACTAGCACTGCGTATGTATTATCCCATCTCGTTCAACACAACCCCGTGAAGATGTTATCCTCATTTTACAGAAGAAAATACGAAGCTCAGCTCCGGCAAATACCTTGGAAAAAGATATTCCAAATATCGCCTTTGTTATAGAAGTAACAAAAATGTTTTTTTAATAGAAAAATTTAGAAGAGACTGTCAAATGTAAGTAAGATTATTGCTGAATGCTGCAGTTTTACTTCTAGCATCTTAAACCTCACGTACATATATATACATGTGCGTAGACATATATATGCCATACGTGTGAATAGAAAAGTCTGAGAAAACAAGCATCAAATGGTTAAATTTACATCAAATAGTTACCTCTGGAAACTGGTAAGGCACAGGCATCCCCTTTAATTTCATCTCTTTATTGTTTACATTTTATAAACATACATTATTTTTTGCAAAACATTATTTATTCATTTTGAAATTATTTTATTTTAAAAATGTGGGGTACAAATGAGGGTTAGGAACATACATGGTGATCATGCAGGTAAAGCGTGGGCACCCTTATTGATGTTATGTGCCCTCTCCTCCCCTGGCAGTGTCCCGCTACTGCCAATCCCTTTCTTACGTTACTATGATAAATGTTCGGGGTCCACTTATGAGTGAGTCCGTGTGGTACTCGGATCTTTGTTTCTGTGGTAAATCACCGAGTCTTATAGACTCGAATTCCATCCAGGTTGCTGCAAAGTCCATAATTTTGTTTTCTTTCTTCCTATTCCATCCTGTAAAGGGACCGTGTTTTCTTTATCCAGAAAACACGTTTTTAAATGGTGAGTTTAAAAACCTTTGTGGAGTTCATTCACATCTGCATAAGCATACTGAATTACGTTAAGCGTAGCCTGACTTACAGTGGTTTGACTTACCGTTTTTGACTTTAAAATGGGTTTATCGGGACATGACCCCGCTGTGCATTGAGGAGCACCTGACTGTGAAGCCCTCTGAAGATCTTTGCAGTGTTTGAGCAACACTGTGACCATTTCTCCTGCCTCACTCACCAAGTCTCTCCTTGCTGTAGTTTCCTTTCTCTTTCTGGAAATTTCTCTGAACCCTTCAGTACCGGGAAAAGGATGACGCTATTTAAAAATGATGCAGTGTTATCAGTCACATCGTGCTCAGGTCTGTTGAAGGAACTAGACACCATATGATTTCAATTTTAATTCTTTAAAATAATACAACAGATGTAGAAGTGGTATCTGTGTTGTATTTAATGTTATATTATGGCAGCTGAGCTGCTCTGAAAAGGCCTGCGCTCTGCTCCCACAGGTAGCTAAAAATTCATGGGAATAATAACTTTTAAAAGTACACAAACCTGTTTCAAGTGGAAGGGAAATTCCAAGTTGGCAAATATGGAAAGAGAACTCCAAGCCAGATCAAGACGTAGGAAGGGGCAGCTGGGACTATGGAGACCGCAGGAGCTGTGGCTCCCGAGGCTGGATTTGAGGGCTGGGAGGTGGGCTACGAATGCTCAGATGGGAAGAGGAAAGGTCGTAGCACAGGAGGCTTTGAAGTCTGAGCGGAAAGATGTCTTGCTTCACTTTCATGCTTGAAATCCGACAGTGCCTTGCCATAACAATCAGAGGTAAGCCCACATCTCTTAGCATGGTGCACAAAGCCGTTAATAATCGGAGCGTTTCCCTGTTAGATTTCTGCCTCACCTCTTTCCACCTGGTCCCTGAAACATACATACAGCCTTAATGAGCGATGCACAGAACCACAGGCTATCCACTCTTGAGTCTTTGCTTATCAAAGATCCTCCCGTACCCAGGACTCACTCCTGTTCTCTTGCCTGGATAACTTTGACTCTCACTTAAGACTTTTCCTCAGGGTCCTCTTATCTTCCCCTAGCCCACATCCTTCAAATCCGGAAACAGTCACTGGCACATAGTCAGGATTCATTCAGATCTTGTTAAGTGAATGAACAAATGACTCCCACATGCCTTAGTAGCAGATCTCTATCATAACATTAATTACTTTATATTTTAAGAATCTCTTTATGTTCTGTCTCTCCCTTTAGGCATATGGAGAGCAAGGTATATTGTCTGTGTTTACTTAGATCCCCCAGTACTTGGCACTGAGCGCAACGCAGAATAGACCTTTGATGCAAACTTGAGGAAAAAATAATCACGGAAGTATAGTTACTCTGAGGAGAACAGAAGCAATATCCTAATAGTGTCATGTGTGCATGCCATGGATATTCATGGGTTGAGACACATGCAATCCTTACCTGTGTTATTTGAATTTTATGTTTTGTCACCTGCTAGTAGTAATGACCTAAAGCAAATACTTTATCCTCTTTTTGCTCTGGTTTTCTTAGGTGATAAATGCAAGTAATAAGCCCTATTCCACCATTCTTTCAAGGATATGCGGAGGCTCAAATGAGACTTATAAGAATCTGTAACTGATGGAAATTATAAAGTGGCTTACAAATATGGAGCATGGTTAAGTTTTTTTCCATTTAAAAAAACATTATTCATTTACTTGCTTATGCTCCCAGAGAAAATACAAGTAGGTAAATCATTATAGCTATACTTAGCAGCACAACAAGAATCACGACTAGATCGTCTAGTTATTGACCTCCTTCCAAGTCACCCTAAGTTCCCTGGGTGATGCTAAACAATATCATCACTTATTGGTCAGAAATACCTGAATTATTCTGAAGGTTAGGAGGGCCTTTTGGGGGACACTGTAAGTGAAACATGTGACACCACCGCGAAGAAAGGGAGTGATGTATTTATATTTAGCAGTTTAGTACCTTGGTTTCATTCAACCTTGTATTGATTTCATTTAAAAATTATTTATTAATACAGTTTATCATTCACCATAAATGATTTTTGAATGAAAAAAATCATTCTCATCAGTCAGACGGCTGCTGTCAGTGCCCGTTTCCCAACATGGTGTCTTACGGGGTTTTGAAAAACTAAGCTCTGTGCTTCAGAATGGTTGAAATGATAGGGGAAGCTATATTGTCTGAGAAAATACTCTAAGGGTTTCATTTCGGATGACAACCACAAATGGGCAGTGGTGGGAAATCTTCTGAGCCTCTGAGTCTCATGTGGCATCCTCTTTTGATTTATTTCAATTAATAGAAATAGGCAAGATGTGTTTTCATCATAGTTCAAGCTAGATAATTAAGGCTGTACAAAAGGTCGAAGCCAGAGTAATTGCCAGGAAACAAATTTCTCCAAGGAAAACAGCAACAGCCACAGTATGATTTAGTTTAACATGTGCTGAGTGTGGCTTTAATGAAGAGGTCAGCAAACCACAGCCCTTGGGCCGATCCAGCCCACGGCCTGTTATTCTGTTTCGGTTGGGTTTTTGTTTTTAATTGTGATACACACACACACACACACACACACACAAACACACACACACACTCTATTCTATAATAAATGTCTACGTGTACAGAATTGTGAACTGTACATGGATGGTTGTTTAGCAGATCTTTAGTTTTTCATTTTGCCTGCCGAAAACTTTGAACCCCTTCCACAGCAAATGCCTGTCTCTTCCTCTTCCCAGCCCCAGTGACCACCATTTTGCTTTCTGCTTCTATGAATCTGATGACTTAAGATCTCTCATAGAAGTAGAATCATGTAGCCTTTGTCCTTCTGTGACTGGCTCATCTCACGTAGTCTAGTATTCTTGAGGTTTCTCCATGCTGTAGCATGTAACAGGATTTTCTTTTCTGACAGAACAATGCTTCCTTGGCCTATGCCACAGTTTCTCTGTCTGTTCTTCCATGGATGACCATTGAGGTGTCTCCACCTCTCAGCGATTGTGAACCATGCTGCAGCAAATACGAGAGTGCAAGTATCTCTTTGAGATCCTGCTTTCAATTCTTTTAGATGAATCCCCAGAAGTAGGATGACTGAATCACATAGTTGTTTCATTTTTAATTTTTTGAGGAAACCCCATGCTGTTTTCCATAGCGGCTTCCATTTTGTATTCCCGCCACCAATGATGTACAATAGTCCCAGCTTCTTCACATCTTCACTCACATGTTGTTTTCAGATTTGTGTCTTTAAAAAAATTGCAGGTTGGGCACAGTGGCTCAAGCTTGTCATCCCAGCACTTTGGGAGGCTGAGGTGAGAGAATTGCCTAAGCTTAGGGGTTCGAGACCAGCCTGGGCAATATGGCGAGACCTTGTCTCTACAATAAATCAAAAATTTAGCTGGAAGTGGTAGCTTGTGCCTGTAGTTCCAGCGACTGGGAAGGCTGATGTGGAAGGATCGTCTGAGCCCAGCAGGTTGAGACTGTGGTGGCCTTGAGTGTGTCACTGCACTCCAGTCTGGGCGACAGGGTGAGACTCCAACTCAAAAAATATAAATATGTATATTTTGCTCTGCTAGCAAGTGATGTCTCATTGACGTTTTGTACTTCCATGATGATTAAGGGAGCATCTTTTGTTCAGCACCTTCACATATGCCAATTGGCCATTTGTATGTCTTCTTTGGAGAAATGTCTATTCAAGTCTTTTGCCCAATTTTTAAAACTTAGGCTGTTGTTGTTGTTTTTATTTAGATGTAGGAGTTCCTTTAGATGTATAATTCACAAATATTTTCTCCCACTTCACAGGTTATCTTTCCAATTTGTTGATTGTTTATTTTGCCATGCAGAAGTTTTTATTTTGATGTAGACTCATTTGTGTATTTTTGCTTTTGTTTCCTGTGCATTTGGTGTCATATCTAGGAAATCATTGCCAAGACCAATATTATAAAGCTCTTCCTCTGTTATTTTCTATGCGTTTTGTGCTTCAGGTATTATGTTTGAGTCTTTCATCAGTTTTTAGTTGATTTTTGTGTTCTAGTATAAGAACCCAATTTTTTTATTTTGCATGTGGTTATCCACTTTTTCCAGCACCATTTGTTGAAGAGAGATCTTTTCCTCGTTGTGTGGTCCTAGTCAAAAATCATTTGACTGTATTTGTTTGGATTCACTCCTGGACTTTTTATTCTGTTCCATTGATCTATATGTTCGTATTTATGCCAATATCATACTATTTTGATTACTGTATCTTTATAGTGTGTCTTATAGAGAGTAATTATGAGGTCTCTAGCTTTATTCTTTCTTTTCAAGATTGTTTTGGCTATTCTGGGTCCTATGTGGTTCCATATGAATTTTAGGATGATTTTTTCTGTATCTGCAAAAAAATATCACTGGGATTTTGAAAGAAATTGCATTAAATCTATAGATTGCTTTGGGTAGTATGAGAATTTTAACAATATTAAGTCTTCCAGTCTATGAACACAGGTATATTTTCACTTATTTGTGTCTTCTTTAACTTCAGTCATCAATGTTTGGAAGTTTTCAGTGTACAAGTCTTTCACCTACTTTGTTAAGTTTATTCCTAAGTATTTTATTTTTGTGATGTTATTGTCAGAATATTTTCTTAATTTCCTTTTCAGGTTGTTTGTTGTTGTTGTGTAGAAACACAAGTGATTTTTGTATGTTGATTTTGTATCCTGTCACTTTGCTGTATTTATTTATTAGTTCTAATACATTTTTGTGGAATCTTTAGAATTGTCAATGTATAAGATCATGTCAGCCGGGCTCGGTGGCTCAGCCTGTAATCCCGCACTTTTAGGAGGCTGAGGTGAGTGGATTGCCTGAGCCCGAGGGTTCGAGACCCGCCCGGGCAACTTGGCGAGACCTCACTCAACAATAAATCAAAAAAATTAGCCGGGCGTGGTAGCGCGCGCCTGTAATTCCGGCTACTCGGAAGGCGGAGGCGGAATGATCGCCGGAGCCCAGCAGGTCGAGGCTGCGGTGGCCGGGAGCGGCCACTGCAGTCCAGTCTGGGCAAGAGTGAGACTCCAACTCAAAAAAAAAAAACAAAACATCATGTCATCTGAGAACCAGGATAATTTTACTTCTTCCTTTTCAACTTAAATGTCTTTTATTTCTTTTTCTTGCCTAATTGTTCTAGGTAGGGCTTTGAGAATTATGTTGAAAAGAAGTGATTAGGTTTTAGTTTTTCATTCTTGAGTATGACGTTAGCTGTGGGCTTTTTATATGTAGCATTTTTATGTTAAGATAAATTTTCGTAGTTGTTGAGTGATTTTTATCATGGGAGGGTAAATTGCTTTTTCTGTATCTCTTGAAATAAATATGTGATTGTATTCCTTGATCTGTTAATATGGGGCATCACGCTGGTTGATTTTCATATGTTGACCTATGTTAGCCTTCCTGGGATAATGCCCACTTCATAATGATGCCGATAATCTTTTTAATGTGCTCTTGAATTTGGTCTCCAAGAACTTTGAGAAGATCTTTGTTGAAATCTTGTGTTGCTGTCTGCTTCTTCCTTCAGCTCTCTCAAAAGATTGATAGATTTATGTGTTTAGGAATTCTGATGTTGGGTTCATATAGTTATAATTGTTATAGTTTCCTAGTTAATTGGCCTTTTTATCATTTTATAATGTTTTTTGGTTCTCGTGATAGTTTTTGACTTAAAGTCTATTTTGTCTCATATTCGTATAAAGACCCCTGCCCTCTTTGAGATATTATTTGCATGAAATATCTTTTTCTATTTTTTCACTTTCAGTCTTTATGTTTCCTTAAATCTAAAGTGAGTCCCGTGTAGATGGCAAATAATTAGATCTAGTTCTTTATTCAATTAGATACTATCATTTTTGACTGGGAAGTTTAATGATTTACACTTAAAGGAATTTTTGTTTTTTTTGAGTTGGGGTCTCACTCTGTCGCCCAGACTGGGGTGCAGTGGCCGCTCCCAGCCACCGCAGCCTCGACCTGCTGGGCTCCGGTGATCCTTCCGCCTCAGCCTTCCGAGTAGCCGGAACTACAGGCGCGCGCTACCACGTCCGGCTAGTTTTTGATTTATTGTAGAGATGAGGTCTCGCTTGCCCAGGCTATTTCTAAGAATGGTAAAACAGTTAGAATCATATCAGGCTAGAGAGGTAAAACTGAAGACTGGAAGGGCCTGAAATACATAAAACATCCTTGTAAAGATATTTTCTGAATTTGGAAGCTGTGCCAGGCTAGGAGTAATTAAGTGAATCCAAAAACATATAAAAAGAAAAAGAAACATGTTGTACAATCATATGGTATTTAAAAGACAAGTATCTGTCAGGAAGAAAGACTTTAATAACACAGCAGGTAAGAGTTAAAAGCCCTGAAAAGGAGTGGCAAATTGACATTTGACCATTTAACAAGCAACATTTACCTTGAGGACACTTGATTTCTGAGATCAGTAGAAGCTGGTCCTTGTCATAGAGCTGGTGCTGGTAAACAGAGGGACCTGTAGACATCTTGGTAATTATGCAGAGCTTGTGGGAACTCAAATACATGGCTAATTTCTGAAGCTTCCTCGTATGGAAATTTAATAAACTAAGTCTAAAACCTCTGACAACTAGGACAAAAACTGCCTCAATATCTTGATACTGAGAAGATAAAGACCTAAAAAGCTATAATTTGAAAACACTGGAGGCTAATATCCTAAAAGAGGGCTGAACTGAGACTTATCAGGACTTTGATTAAGGGCAGCCTGAGAATCACCAAAACACCAATACAGCCTGAACCTAGGTCAGTCCCTTTTACATCAAGGTTATTAGCTCTTGATGCTACCTGCCTAGTAGAAGAAAAAGAGAATCTTCTTAACACCTTGAAAATCTAAAGCATTTTAAATATGATGTCTAGAATTTAACTATAAAGTAATTGGTAACACAAAAGAGTTAGGACAACATGATTGGTAAGTAAGAGTAAAAAAGACAAAGAAAGTAGATCACAAACATAACCCAGGTACTAGGTTAGGAGCACTTTAAAATAATTATGAATAATGGCCAAGAAAATAGAAAGTTGGACAAAATAAAGTTTAGAAATTTCAAAAGAGTTGGTATCTATAAAAATGAATTAAAGAGACATTTTAGATCTAAAAAATATAGCCATTAAAATACAGAACCCTAATACGTTTTACAGAAGATTGGAATGAGTAGGAGACCAGGTTACTTAACTAGAAGACAAGGTCATAGTAAATGCCTATGATAAAGCAGCAACTAGAATGGTAAATACAGAAAGGAGTGCACAACAAAACTCATGGGACACAATCAAAAGATGTAAAAGTTGTAACTGATCATGCCAAAAGTCAGAAATAAAGGAGTGGTTAATAAGACAAAGTTGAAGAGATAAGAAGCTAGAATTTCTCAAACTAATGTAAATTATGAATTTACAGATTCAAGCAGCTCTAAATCACCCCTCCTTAGCCTTTTGGCTAAGATCAAGTGAAGAAGTTCTAAGTTGACCAACAGTATTAATATATAAAACCAAATCTTTGAAGAAAAAAACAAGAGAAAATATGAAAAAGAGTCAGAAATAAAATATATTACTTTCAAAGTAACAAGAATAAGACTGGCAACAGATTTCCCAACAAAATGATAGGATATATAAGATAATGGAATATTCCATTTAAAGTGCAGGAAGAAAAATGGCTGCCAATGGACATCTATACACAGTGAGAAAAAATTCTTTACCAATTTACTAGGTATTTAAAACAAATAACAAAAATAATCAACAGTAGGCCTGCACTAAAAAAAGAAAGAAACTCTGCATGCAAATGGGAAATGATCCGAAATAGGATTTAAAAATGACAATCACCAAAAAAGATGACTACAAAAACAAATGCAAATTAATATTACTATAGAAAACAACAGTAGCATTGTACTGTAAAGGTTAAAATACACATAGCATTTAAATGCATGGCAGCAATCAATAACTTTAAAGGAGAAGGGATATAAATGGAGTACAGATGTTCTGATATTCTAGAATTATCAAATGTTGGTTTAAAAAATTTGTATTAGAATGTAATAAAAAATTCAAGTATTATATAATAAGCAAATATCCACTCTACAAGTTAAAGGAAAAAAGAAACAAAAAATTTTTATTGACAAAGAAGGCATGAAGGAGTAGAAAAAGAAATATAAACAGATTTATCAGATAGAAAACAAATGATAAGAAGATAATATAGATCCAACAATGTCTATGAATGATTACACAAAATAAAGAAAATATTAAAAGCATACAACCTGATTATACAACAGACATATCCTAAATATAAGGACATAGGAAGAATGAAAGTAAAATGATGAAAAAGAAATACCAAGAAACATTACCCCCAAAGAATGTTACTATGATTATAATATTGTGAAATAAACTATATCTAAAGACAATAAGCATTCCTGAAGATAAAGACATAAAGCCACAACAATAAATAGGTCACCAGCCGGGCCTGGTGGCTCAGCCTGTAATCCCAGTGCTTTGGGAGGCTGAGGTGAGTGGATTGCCTGAGCCCACCTGGGCAACTTGGCACGACCTCATCTCTACAATAAATCAAAAAAATTAGCCAGGTGTGGTAGCGCACGCCTGTAGTTCCAGCTACATGGAAGGCTGAGGCGGAAGGATCGCCGGAGCCCAGCAGATCGAGGCTGCGGTGGCTGGGAGCAGCCACTGCACTCCAGTCTGTGTGACAGAGTGAGACTCCAACTCAAAAAAAAAATAAAAAATAAAAAATAAATAAAGCAACCATCAAAAATACTAAAAAAAATTATCATGTTAAATGGTAAAAAATTCAATAATATTATATACTTAACCCAAAAGAAGACAAAGTAGAAAAAAATTAGGAATATATTACAGAAAATAAAAATAGAAAATAGGTTTATATTCAATTATATGATTAGGTACATTAAATATGAACAGACTAAATACTACAATTAAATCACAATGATTTCCAAATTACATAAAAAGTCAATAAATGCTATTGAAAATTTCCTTTAAATATAAGCAAAAAGGTTAAAGTATAAGGCTAAAAGAAGATTTTCCTTGCAAAAATTAATGAAACAAAGCTATTTTAGCTATAGTAACACAGAACAAAGTAGACCTAAAGAAAGACATTAAATAATGATACAATATACATTTATGTGTACCTAATCATGTGGGTCCAAAATATAAAAAGGAAAAATTGTTAAAACAGAGCAATTAAAATGGACAAATCATAATAGAAAACTTTTTAATATTGCTCTCTCTCTCTCTCTCTCTCTCAATACCTGATAGAGGAAGAAGCAGATAAGAAAAATTTAGTGAGAATAAAGAAAACCCAACCTATATTAACAAAACAGATTTAGATGTCAAGGACACTATATTGTACAACTGGCATTACATTTGCTGTAATTTTTTTTTTTCTCTTTGTATTGCTAGACTTACATACTTTCTTTGGGGAAGGAGTACTCTATTAAAAAATTGGTTTTGCTTCATTGTACTGTAGTTTTATAATACACCCTTTGATTTTTCATTCTTTTGAAATTTGTTGAGACTTCATTAATAGCCTAGTATATGGTTATTTTTGGTTCAGCGAACTTGCAGGACCCCCTGACCCTTATGGAAATCCAGTCCCTCATGGGAAATTGTCTTACCAACAGCCATGCTCTGCTGTGGAGTGGTGTAGAAAAATAGCTTTGAGCAGCACCAGTCACCATTTCCCAGGAACTCAACCCTTGCCAACAGCTGCTTTGCAGCCAGTCTGGGAGGGGATGGGCCCCAAGGGCAAACTCCATGGCTGCAGAGATTTCCTGGCGGGGCAAGTTGCCTGAGAGCACTTGAGGTCCTGAAGTTAGCTACACTTTGACATTCAGATCCCAGTCTGCTTGACGCCAAGGCAAGAACGAGATGGTATGCATTGCCATAGCAACTTCACTCCCTGTGTTAACGCTTTTGGGCTTGCTGAACATTACTCCAGTGGTTTGGGACTACCTTCTAATCCCTACAGGGGTAGCCAAGAGTACACACTTTCAGGGTACTTCAGCTCCTTTCCCTTGTATTCTCCTCAAAGGCTCAAAACAGACAGAGTACTTGGGAAACCCCCAGAGGCTCGCCCTTGGCCTAGATTAGCTGGGCATTTTCTTGGAGCAACATTTGCCAAGGAGAAACCCTACAGCCACCATTGCGGCTCTCTCCCACAAGTACCACCTGCTAGTTGGAAGTCAATAGTACAGACTACTACAATGGATATAATCCTTCAACTTTAGGGAAAGCTTGATCCCAAACCCCAGCTAACACCACTTTCCAAGCCATTTCAGCTACCTGGGACACAGTGAGCCATTGCAGGTACCCAGTACAGGAATGCCACAGCTGGCAATTGAGAAACTCACCACACTAAGACTATTATAACCAAGGGAACCCTACAGTGCCTAGGTTATCCTCCTGCCAATCACAAATAAGAACAGTCTACCCAAATGAGAAGAAACCAGACAAATATTTCTTACCATATGAAACACAGGGTTCTCCAATACTCTCAAAAGATCACACCAACTCTTCAGCAACCAACCCTAACCAAAATGAAATTTTTGAAGTTCCAGACATAGAATTTAAAAAGTTGTTTATAAAATTAATGAAATTCTGGAGAAAACTGAAAACCATCATAAAGAAACTTAAAAAAGTATTTAGGGTATGAATTTAAAATTCTCCAAAGAGATTATACACCTTAAGAAAAAAAGCTGACATTCTGGATATGAAAGAATCATTTAGGGAAGTACAAAATGTAGTGGAAAGTTTTAACAGTAGACTAGAACAAACAGAAGAAAGGATCTCAGAACTTGAAGACAAGGCTTTTGAATTAACCAAATCAGACAACAATGAAGAAAAAAGAATCAAGAGAACAAAACAAATTCTCCACATGTAAAATGTCCAAATCTAAGAATCATAGGTATTCCTGAGGAAGAAGAGAAAGCAACAGTTTTGGAAAACGTATTTGAGGGAATAATGGTAGAAAACTTTCCTGGCCTTGCCAGAGATTGAAATATTCGGATACAAGAAGCCCAAAGAATCCTCAGAAGATTCACTGCAAAAAGGACATCCTCAAGGCTAAGCAAAATTAATTTGAAGGAAAGAGTTTTAAGAGCAGTGAGACCAAGAGCATCAAACAACTTATAAAGGTAAACCTATCAGACTAACAGCAGATTTCTCAAAAGAAACACTTTAAGCCAGAAGAGATTGGGACCCCACCTTCAATCTCAACAAACAGAATAATAGTCAAGCAAGGATTTTGTATCCCACAAACTAAGTTTAATAAATGGAGAAATGAAGTCCTTCACAGACAAGCAAATGTTGAGGGAATCTGTCACCACTAGACCAGCTCTATAAGGAATACTCAAAGGAGTTTTAAATACTGAAACAAAAAGTCAAAACACACCAGTAGAAAAACACTGGAAATCATAAAGTTCACAGGCCTTATAGAATACTAACACGATACAGAAAACAAACAAACCAAATAACAACTAAGATGATTAATGGAATGGTACCTTACATATCATTAACCCTTAACATAAATGGTCTCAATGCCCCACTAAAAAGATACAGACTGGCAGAATGTATAAAAATATACAGTAGAGTTTTTCCATTTGCTTGTGTCCCCTGCAGTTTTCACATGCACTAAGCCCAGCTGAGGGAGTTGCCTGGGGTCCACATAGCTGTGTTTCCCCAAGAAAAGGAGCTGATACTGTGTCCCAACCATGTGGCTACAGCACTATGCCATCTTGGAGTTAGAACTATGGCTAGAGTGTGTCTTGGTCCGAAGGTAGGTAGCCACAGTTCTTCTTTATCCTTGAGGCTAAGCCACCACCAAACTACTCCAGGCAAGTGGCCTAATATCTCCAAGCCAAGCTGTAAGGAGTCACTATACTTTCCCCCATGGGGTCAAGGAGAGATGAACCACTTTATGTATCTATCCCAGCCCCCTTGGGCCATAGCTGAAGCAGCATTCTGCTTCCTGAGGGAACAGTACCTTGGCCACTCAAAGCAGTTATGCCTCCCTGGTGCCTAAGCTGAAGAAATGCCCCACATCTCAGGGAAATAGTGTCTGGGCCACCTAGAATAGTCAAGCCCCTCAGGCTTGAGCTGAAGCAGCTTATTGGCCTCTGGGGAATCAGTGCCCTGACTGAGCTGATTAGCTATCCTGCCATGGCTAAGCTGATATAGTACCCTGAATCCCAGGGAAACAGAGAAGTGGAAGAGCTGAGATGCCTCACTCTACAGGTCAGACAACTCTATTACCCTGCTTTTCTGGAGCTAGACTAGTCCTCTAAAGTCTGGGCTGCTGAGATAGTCCACTGCCTGGTGAGTGGAGTTATTGTTGTGCTGTTCTCTGCCACCACAGGGCCCAAACAACAGCTCCACCATTCTAGGATACTTGCTGCCAATGTACCTGGCCTTAGACAGGCTGGAATACTGCTGAGCTCCACAAAGCTCCAAACTGCAGCTCCCTGGACCTAGACCTCCAGTGCACCCATTCTTCCCTGTGCCCTGCCACCTCCTGCACCCCCCAGGGCATAATTACAGCTACAATCCAAACTCTGAACCCAAGCTCCTAGGGTGTATCTCAGAGTCACAGATCTTGGCTATGTGGGTAATCTGTATCCAACCCTACCACAGACAGCAAACCTGCATCTCAAAACTCAGGTGCTATAATAGGTTCATGAGACCCTGAGCCTAGGACCCTGGCCCCACAGCCACTCCAAACACTTGTGCCTGGAACCCAGCACTGCTGCATGTTTGTAGGTTGTAGCCCACGTCAAACCTGAAACTAAAAAGAATGCCTTCAGTTAAGTCTCCCCATTGTGGGGAAAACAAGAATAGAAGGACCTCAAAGGCCCTAGACGCTGAGGACATTACCAATCTATATCTCTGCTGTGGCGGCCACAAAATTCCACGCTTAGGCCACTGAAGTTCCCACAATTATTGTAATATTGAATGCACCTGAAGAAGCTGCATAGAGATTATACCACTGCACCTATCACAAAACAGAGCCATCACATCCTGCCCAAATGGCACATGAAAAGCCAACTGCAGGTGAAAGTCTCTCTCAAAAGTTACTCTATAAAGCACTTTTCTCTGATTGTAAAAACAGTTACTCTAGAAAGCTTAAAAGAGGAGATTGTTCTGTCAGATGCACATACATCAATGCAGGGACATAAGAAATATGAAAAAGGAAATATGGCATTACTAAAGTAACATAATAATTCTCTAGGAACAGATGCTAATGAGATGAAAATCAACAAATTGCTGGAAAAGGAACTCAAAATAATCATCTTAAGGAAACTGAATGACACATATACAAAATACAGATATAAAATTCAACATCAGGAAAACAATTCATTATATAAATAAGAGATTCAACCAAAAGAAATCATTAAAAAGAACCAAACAAAAATCTTGCAGTTTTAGAATTCATTGAATAAACTAAAAAGTACAACAGAGTGTTTCAACAGCAGATTTTATCAAGCAGAAAAAAAATCTGAACTTAGCTGGGCATGGTGGCTCACGCCTGTAATCCCAGTACTTTGGGAGGCGGAAGTGAGAGGATTGCCTGAGCTCTCAGGTTGGAGACCAGCCTGGGCAACTTGACAAGACCTCATCTCTACAATAAATCAAAAATATTAGCTGGATGTGGTGGCGCATACCTGTGGTTCCAGCTACTTGGAAGGCTAAGGCAGAAGGATCGCCTGAGCCCAGCAGGTCGAGGCTGCTGTGGCCATGAACATGCCACTGCACTCCATCCTGGGCAACAGAGTGAGACTCCGACTCAAAAAAAAAAAAAAATTTGAACTTAAAGATAGGTTGTTTGAAATTATCCAGTAAGGGGGGGGGAAGAAGAATTTAAAATAGTGAAGAAAACCTCCAAGCCTTATGAAACACTTTCATATTCTAGGAGGTCCAGAAAGAGAAAAGAAAGAAAAAAACATAGAAAACTCTTTTAACGAAATAATAGCTGAAAACTTTGCAAGTCTGGGAGAGATATGAACATCTAGATCTGGGAAGCTCAAAGGTCCTCAGACAGATCAACCCCAGGGCTCATGATATTCAATTGTCAAAGGCCAAATACAAAGAAATAATTCTAAAAACAGCAAGAGCAAAGCATCAAGTCACATATAAGGGAATTCCCATTTGACTAACAGCAGATTTCTCTACAGAAACTTTATAGGCCAGGAGAGAATAAACTGATATACTCAAAAGGGAAAAAAAAATTCCCAGCCAAGAATACTACATACCCAGCAAAATTATGCTTCAGAAAATAAAAAAAAAGTATTTCTCAGACAGGTAAAAACCAAGGTAATTCATCAATACTAGAACAGCCTTACTCAAAATGTGCAAGGGAGTCCTACATCTTGAATCAAAAAGACGATGATCACTATAATGAAGTCACAAAGGTATAAAACTCACTGGTACTGTAGATACACAAAGGAGAAAGAGAAAATAATCAAAACTTATCTCTACAGAAAACCACCAAACTGCTATGATAAACAGAGGAAGATAGGAACAAAGTATACACAAAACAATCAATAAACAATGAACAAAATGAGATGAATAAGTCCTCACCTATCAATAATTTTAAATATAAATGAATTAGAGTCTCACTTAAAAATATAAAGATGGTTGAATAGATTTTTAAAAATAACCCAACTATATGCTGCCTACAAGAAATTCACTTCAACTGTAAAGACACTTATACACTGAAAATGAAGGGGTGGAAAAAAAGATATTGCACACAAATGAAAACCAAAAGCAAGCAAGAGTAGCTACATTTATATCACATAAAACAAACTTCAAGCCAAAAACTGTAAAAAGAGACAAAGAAGTTCATTATATATTAGTAAAGGGATCAATTAATCAAGCAGTCGTAACAACAATAAGTGTATATGAACCCAATACCAGAGCACCCAGACATATAAAACAAATATTATTTCATCTAAAAGTAGAGCCAGAGCCCAATAAAATAATAGTTGGGGACTTCAATACCCTGTTCTTAGCATTACACAGATCATTGTCTCTTTTCATAATTTTGACTTGAAGTTTGTTTTTGATGGCTTTGTTGAAGATGAGTTGGTTGAAGGACTACTTTTATTTCCAGATTCTCTGTCCTGTTCCACTGGTCTATGTGCCTATTCCTGTACCAATACCATGCTCTCCTGGTTACTGTAGCCTTGTAATAAAGTTTAAAGTCTAGAAGTGTGATGTCTCTGTATTTGTTCCTTTTGCTGAGGATTGCTTTAGTTATTCAAGCTCTTTTTCTGCTTCCATATGAATTTCTGTATTGTCTTTTCTAGATCTGTGAAAAATGGTGTTGGCAATTTGATAGGGATTGCATTGAATCTTGAGTAGGATGGACATCTTGACAGTATTGATTCTTTCAACCCATGATGTCTTTCCATTTGTTTGTGTCCTCATTGATTTCTTTGAGCAGTGTTTTGTAGTTCTCATTGTGAAGATCTTTTACTTTTTTGGTTAGGTGAATGCCAAGTTATCTTTGTGTGGTTATTGTGAATGGAATTTTGTTTTTTATTTGGTTCTCAGCCTGTCTGTTGTCGATGTACATAAATGCAACTGTCTTTTGCACATTGATTTTATAAGAAAACCATATTCTGCTGGGAAAACTGACTAGTTACATGTAGAAGAATAAAAATAGACATCTAACACCATATACAAAAATTAACTCAAAATTGATCAAAGACTTAAATGTAAAACCTCAAACTATAAGAATCTTAGAAGAAAACTTAGGGAATGCCCTCACAGACATCAGAGTAAGCAATGAATTCATGGCTAAGACCCCCCAAAGCAAATGCAACAAAAGCTCAGGTTGGTAGGTGGGACTTTATCAAATGAAAAAGCTTTTGCACAGCAAAAGAAAACATCAAGTGAGTAAAGCAACCCACAGAATGAGAAAAAAAAATTATTTGCAAGCTATGCATCTGACAAAGGCCTAATAACCAAGATCTTCAATAAGCTCAAGTTAACTAAAAGGAAAAAAAAAAAAACATTAAAAAGTGGGCAAAGGACAAGAACAGACACTTCTCTAAGCAAGACATACAAGCAGCCAACAAACATATGAAGAAATGCTCAGCTTTACTAATCATTAGAGAAATGCAAATAAAAACTTCAGTGAGATACCACTTAACACAAGTAAGGATGGCTATCAGTAAAAAGTAAAAAAACAAATAAACACAGCAGTTGCTGGTGTAGCTGTGGAGAAAAGACAACACTCGTACACTGTTGGTGAAAATACAAGCTAGTTCAATCTTTGTGGAAAGCAGCGTGGCAATTTCTTAGCTAAAAATTGAGCTTTCATATGATCTAGCAATCCCTCTTCTAGGAATATACCCAGATGTACATAAACCACTCCACCCAAGAAACACCTGCATATGAATGTTTACTGCACCATTATTCACAATAACAAAAACATGGAACCAACCGAGATGCCCATCAAAAGTGGGCTGGATAAAGAAAATAGGTACATATTCACAATAGGATATTGCATAGCCATAAAGAAGAACAAAATTATGGCCTCTGCAACAACATAGATGCAATCGGAGACCACCAGGCTATCACAGAACAAAGAACTGAATACTGCATGGTCTCAATCACAAGCAGGCCCTGATCACTAGTTACATGAGCACGAGAATGAGACTGGCAGATGCCGGACACTGCTAGAGGAGGGAAGGAGGGAAGAGAGAGGGGGGCATGTGGCAACACACTGGGTACCAGGTCCACTGTCAGGAGGAGAGAGGGCCAGCTACAAGCCCAAACTATTTCACCTTCATGAAACTTATTTATGTAGTAAATCCTTACTTTTACCCCACAACTCTAAAATAAAATAAAATATAAAAAAAAGAAATACAGATTTAATTATATCACTACCTTTAAAACTTTAAATAATACACATTTGCTTACGAAGTCAACTCCTGCTTATTTCACTACTTAAGTTCCACTCTTGTTTAAAATGTCCTAGAAATTCTCAACTGCTTCCACAAACCCTGGTTATGCTTTCTCTCACCCTTTAAGGACTTTACACTCCTCTTCCTCTGGCCAGAATACCCTTTCCATACTCCTCATCTATTATCCCAAACACTCTTTAATATTCAGCTCTATCACCGTCTCATCTCTCTTGGGTAGATCCCTAATCATTCTCCCACTCATCTGGTCCTGTATGCTATGAAGGCATCTATACATACCTCCTCTACTAGACGGGGAATCTGAGAAGGTTAGTGAAGACTATGGTCATAACTGAAATCTTGTGTATAACACATATATTAGTTGAGGTTGAAATATGGCTCAAGTTTCTTTCTAGTAGCCAGAAAATTGAAATAGATAGCTCAATTTTTCCTCAAGTCAAAATCTAAATTATCATAGTTTATTAATGAATAGCAACAAAACTCAGAACCTCTCCAACTCAAATGTACATGTGAGAAGTCATACAGCTTAATCAATGTGTCAAATTTTAAGAATTCATAGCCTAGGACATTAAAAAAGTGATACAAAATTTTAAAATTTGATTTCCTACACATCAACATTCCTGTTAATACAGCTTAATCTGAAAAAGTCTGACCACAAGCATGTTAATTATGTCCTTTTGGAACTGGTGAAATCAGAGAACAAATTTAAATTTATTTTGAATATACACTACCAAAAATCTTCCCTTAATGTGGTCTTATCTGTGTATGTAAAAATATTTCTTCTTCCCAAATAAAAATTCTAAGGTAAATTCAAGATTCCATTGAATTAAAAAAAAATACACCATCTAAAACAGCTTACAAAATAATGCGGCAGATTGCTAGGCAAACTTTGTGTAACAAGAAAGTATGTTTACAGCAAAGAAAATCTAAAACAGACCATAAGCCTTTATGAAAAATTCTAACAAGCTCTTGACTTAATTTACTTTCGGTTATTTCATAAATACCAAAGCAAAATGGGACACAGTTTGTGATAAAACTTAAAAACATTTTTTTCCATAAAGCAAACGTATAAATCTTTTTGGTTTCTTCTTCCAATTTTCCTTCGTGTGAAGAAATATTGAGTTCTTCCAGATTTCTGGTTAGGTGGATGGTTTTTAAATTCTCCAGGTAGGTAGTTACTGCACAGGCTTTTCCTGTCACTGGATCTATGACTTTTCCAACTTGAAAATCATCTCTGTCAGTTCATGCTTCACATGCTCCATTTGTGGGACAGGTAAAGCTTTGAGAAGCACAATATCCCCAACCGTACACCGATGAAAGGCACTGTGAGCAAAGCAGTTTTTACTTATTAAGATACTTTAATAAGTAGGAATATACAACAAGCCTGGTCACTCTCACTTTAGCAGTTTCTTGCAGTGCTGTCCCAATCACATCCCCTACAATCCATTTGGCATGGGCAGATGAATAAGCTATCATCATTTTGTGGCTTTGGTCATCTTCAGCTGCACTGAAAAAGGGAAACTCTTATTCACTGTTTGTGGGAATGTAAATCAGTATAGCCATATGGCTATAACACAGTTCCTCAAAAAGCTAAAAATAGAATTACCCACTAATCCAGCAATCCCACTAATAGGTATATATCCAAAGGAGAAAAATTAGGATGTTAAAGAAATATCTACACTCTCATGTTACTGAAGCACTATTCACAATAGCCAAGATATAGGATAAACCTCAGTGTTGATTAATTGATGAATGGATAAAGAAAATGTGATATATATACATAATGGAATACTATTAGCTATAAAAAAGAACTAAATTCTGTCATTCACAGCTACATGGATTAGTTTGGAGGACATTATGTTAAGTGAAATAAGCTAGACACAGAAATATAAATACCACATGTCTTCACTTACATGTGGAAGCTTAAAAAGTTGATCCCACAGAAGTAGAGAGTAGAACAGTGGTTACTAGAGACAGGAAAGGGGAGAAGGGAAAGGAGAATAGCCAAAGGTTAGTTAGCAAATATGAAAATATACATGTACTGAAATATTACACAATACCTCAAAAATGAATACAAGTGCCAATTAAAAATAATAAAAAGCTAAATCTGAGCATGTTACTTTAAAAAAACCTTATGTAAAATAGTTAATGCATTGCTTAGAAGGAAATCTATAGCTCTAAAAACATGTATATACTAGGAGAAAGTCCCAAAATTAATGATACAAATAGCCATCAAAAGTTTGTAAACAAAAGAACAGCAAATTAGTTCCAAAGAAAAAAGAACTACATAGAACAGAAATCAATAATGTAGAAGAAAAAAATATACAATAGAGCTAATAAAATCAAAATTTGTTTTTTTCAGAAAAAGTAATACATTTCATAAATCGTTCTGCAGAAAAAATACCTGAACACACATGTTTATTGCAGCACTAGTCACAATAGCAAAAACATCGAATCAACTGTGCTGCCCATCAAAAGTGAATTGGATTAAAAAAAATGTTGAACATATACAGGATGTAATATTACACAGCCATAAAGAAAAAAAGTTATGAACTTTGCAGCAACTTGGATGGATTTAAAGTCGATCATCTATAGTGATCTATCACAGAAACAAAGATCTGAATACCACATGTTCTCACTCATAAGCAGGTCCTGAACATATGTTCAAAATTGTATAACATTCCTATAATTCTGACATGTCCAACTGGGTGCTATCAATAGTAATGATTATATGTTAAGTAGTTATATGCCACAGAATATCCAAATTTTCTTGTCAATTATGTCCATAACAATAGCTATACTAAGACTTTTATCATTCACAATTATTGTTTTGCTTTAATCCCTTTCAAAAGGCAGTTTATAATCAGCTATAGGACTCTAACAAGTACTTTTCAGTGCCAATTTCTAACAACTCTGGAGATTGTGCCATTAAACTAGGAAAAAAAACCTCTTTCTTGGAGCAATTTACAGCTTTCAACAAATGAGTAAAATATGCTCTTGTAAGCAACATTTAAAACATATCTTTCTCTCTACTTAATTTCTCCAGAATTTAGAAATTATCTGTAAATATTAATGGTTATTTACATAAGTTCAGTAAGAATCTGTTTTCTTATTTATCAGAACATGATTGGAAATTCTGATTATTTTACCAAGAGTTTAGCTGGAATAACATTTAAGAGCAGACTGCTTTAAGGAATTAAGATTACAGTCTATAAAAAGTCTATAAAAATGACCTTGAAAAGGCTGATCTGGTATCTTTTCAACTCTGCAAGGTTTCTAACGTGTGTTAGGTGTAGATGTTTGCTCACTAACAGGCCCAGAAACCTCAAGTTTTTTAAAACCTCAAAGAAAAAACTTCACCTAATTCATACAGATAGATACAGGCAAATCTTTGGCTGGGTTCAGAGGCTTTGGAGGCTCTAATCTGAGAATTCTTATGGAAAGAGTTCCAACAAAACCAACTTTAAAAAAGCCTAGATAGCAAATAATTATTCCTACTGTACTTTATGCAAATAAGATATGCATTAAGTCTAAAACTTAATGTACAAATTGGTCCTACTATGATTTGTATTAAATATAAATGGATGACCAGAGAGACAAAATTTGGTTTCAAAATAAACTATAGCATACTTGTTTTAAAATTATTTGATTCATTGCTTTTGAGTTTTTATTATTTTCTACAATTAAACTGCATCATTAAGTCTTTCCTGGCTACAAGTCTCCAAGCCAACATTTTCAAATTTTTCTTCAGATTTTATATAAACTTCACAAAAAGTTTACCTAAATGTCTGGTTCAAACTACGGTCCAGAAGAGACTGCGAGATTGCCACTGCAATCTGAAGATACATCAGAAACTCTAAAAGCTAACTTATAAATGATCCCAGATATTAACCTTGGTTTTTCTTCTGTCTCTATAAAAATATGTTTTATTAAAGATCTATTTTTTCTACATCATCTATAAAAAACTCAGCCTACCAAATGTTCTCCAATCTAAGGAACTGGCTGCTACTGACAAACAAATTGCATCCTTATTCAATACTATCCAGGGACAAATTAAATCTCTCACAGCCATAGTCTTACAAAACCATAGAGCTTTAGATATCATTGCTGCCACCATTGGGAGCGGGGGGCGGTGGCGGTGTCAGTGCTGTACTAAAGGAAGAATGTTGCTTTTGGGTAAACCAAAGAGGACAGATACAAGAACATTTGATCATTTTGAGATAATGCCAAAAGATTACAAGATCAGGCAACAAAAGGATGAAATTCCTAGGGAAGAAAATGATCCTGTCTTTCCTGGCTCCTTCCCTTTCTGGGACCCTTCATTTCAACACTCCTTCTCCTAATTGCAGGACCCCCACTCTTTAATCCTCTTATCAAGTTTGTCTCTTCAGATTCCAACAGTTCCATCTCCAGATAGTGCTTTGACAAGACTTCCAACTCTTACCATCAGAAACTCCATTTATCCTGAGCCCTTTCGACCAGGATACAAATAATTTTTACTCAAATCATCCCTAATTACCTATATGGCTCTCTTATTCCAACCTACCAGCACACAAGAACCACCAACATACCGACAGTCCTAGGTAGAGCCAGCTCAATGCCCCAGTTCAGCATGAAGCAGTTACAGAAGATGACACTTTCACCCAAGTACCTAAGATTTGGCATTGTCGATCTGTGTGAAAACCATTTTACAAGTCACGTTGTGTTAACCTCCAACTGATCAATGAGCAGGCTACAATAAAAGTCAAACACCAACCAACCAGTCAGAACTGTCATGTTTCAATCTCTCATTTGCATGGCTGGAGTCCTAATGCATGATGAGAATCATAAGCCTGACCAAAAAAGAGGTCAGCTCCGCTGTGAAGGCACCTCAAGCTGCTGACTTGGTGCAGAAAGCTCTCGTATAATTGTCCTGTCCACTGTCTCCCTTGCAATATATTCAGTAAACTTATTTTTCTACTCTAATCTGGCGTGGTGAAGTCTTTCACCACTGAGATTCCAGCTGTCTGTTGCTACCCACGACAAGAATATCATATTGCATTTAGCCATCATTTTTTCTTAGGCTCCTCCAATTTGTAACAAGTTTCACAGTCCTTCCTTGTTACTCATGACCTTGACAATTTGGAAAAGTACTAGTCAGGTATTTTGAAGAAAGTCCTTCAGTTTGGTTCTGTCTGAATCTCTCACATTTAGACTAAGGTTATGGCTTTGGGAAGTACCCTTCACATCATATGATATAAAGTGATATAAATAATCACAAATGATATTAACCTTGATTACTTTTGTAAAATGGTGTCTGCCAGATTTCTTCACAAAAGTGACTATTTTTCCTTCCCATGTACAATAATATTCATTAGAAGAAAGTCACTAAGTCAAGCCTCACTCCAGTACTCACTCAAGGGGGCAGGAATTAAGCTCTACCTCATGGAGAGGGAACAATACTCACAATTATTATCTAGAATTCTGTAATGAAGATTTATCCATTCTCATTTTTAGTTATTCATTGTTTATTTTATGGACTCATGGATATTTATTTTATTCTTTAGATTATAGCCTAATACCACTGACTTTATTATTCCAATAACAGCCAAAGGGGGCTCATTCAGAGTGGCTCCTGTGTCCTTTTGGCATCTCTCCCTATCCTCTTCACATTTTTTGGAATAATTCTTCCCTTTCTTCACTACAAGATGTTCCACTTTAATCTCGTAGTTTCCCTGCTTCAGCCCTACAATATTAGCCATTGCTACAAAATCCTTAGTAACTTTTATTGAAAAAATATATTTAAAAACCAAGATCTGGGAGCTGTATGTACTCATAGCTATTGAGTTGTCACTGCTTCTAGGCCCTCTTGAGGGACAGCTAGGGAAATACAACATTCATACACATGTAAAGTATCTTCATAATTGCTAATCCATACTCTTGTATGAAACACATTTAATGACTACAGCAGAGGTCAGCAAAGTATAGATTCCAGGGCAAAATTTGCCCTTTGTCTGTTTTGGTATGGCTTGAGAGCTAAGAGTAGTATTTACACTTTTAAATAACCAGAAAAAAAATTTTATGAAAATATATGTGAAGATAACATGCAAGATAAAGTTTTATTGGAACACAGGCAGGCTCATTCCTTTACATATTGTATGTGTTTGCTTTCTTGTTACAAGAGTAGAGCTGAGTAGTGTGACAGGGATTCTATGGTTCAAAAAGTAAAGAGTATTTACCATTTGGTCCTTCACAAAAAACATTTACTGATCCCTGAACTAAAATATAGTGATTACACAGTTGTTGGTTTTTTTCTTTAGTCTTACCGTATCCATTCAAAATACTGTATTTCAAAGTTTTTTGGTCAGCTAATTTAAACATATATTCTTGCATTTTTAAGACTATTATATTCATTTATTATGATCTTCATTACATTCTTGGAAACCACATCATCATGCTTGATATTTTTCTTTTAATTTTAATATAGTAAAGTTTACTTTTTCTGATGTACATTTCTATGAGTTTTGACAAATGCATAAAGTTATGTATTGATCATCACAGTACCAATCAGAGCAGATCCTTAAACCTAAAATCTTCCCTGTGAGACTGGTCTCTTTTGTAGTTAACCTCTTCTGCCACCATTCAATTTTTGCTATTACAGTATTGTCATATAAATAAAGTCATATAATATGCAGCTTTGGGGATCTGGCTTCTTTAATTTAGTAAGCTGTATTTAAGATTTGTATGAATTAAAAGCTCTTTCTTTTTTATTGCTGAGTATTCCACTGAATGACTGGATATACTATAGTTTGTTCACCATTCTCCAATAAAGGTCATCTTGGTTGCTTCCAGTTTTTAGCAACCATGAATACAATTTCTATAAATATTTTTATACAGATTTTCATGTGAACATAAGCTTTCAGTTCATCTGGGATTATATCTAGGAGTAGAATTGCTGGGTCATATAGTAAGTGTATGTTTCATGTTATATAAAACTATCAAACTATCTTCTAAAGTGGCTCTACCATTGGGTATACCCACAAGCACTAATTAACGGTTTCTGTTGCTTCTTATATCCTTGCCAGCATATTTTTTTGTTTGTTTGCTTGTTTAGTAACTTTTATAGGCATAGTGGTAGCTCATTGTGGTTTTAATTTGCATTTCCGTGATGATCACTCGGCATTTAAAAATTGTATTTGGTGAAATGTCTGTTCAGATCTTTTGTCCATTTTAAAATGACGTGTTTTTGTTGCTGCTGTTGTTGACTTTGAAGAATTGTTGTTGATTTTGAATTCCAAATACAAGTCCTTAATAAAATATGTAATTTTTAAAACATTTTCATCCAAATTGTGTCTGGTCTTCCTATTCTATTAGCAGTGGTCTTAATAGAGCAAATGAATTTACCCATTTTTTAAAATGGATGGTCTGTTTGTTGTCATAAGTAAATCCCATTGCCAAACTTAAATTACATAGATTTTTTTGCTATATTTTCCTCTAGAAGTTTGAACCATTTGTTGAAAAGACAACAAAGTCTCCATGACAACAAATAAAAAATCTCCATTTAATTGACTTTGTACTTTTGTAAAAATCAGCTAACGGTATCTGTGTGGGTCTATTCCTTGGATCTCTAGTCTATTCCTTTGATATATAAGTCTATAATTTAGTCAATACTATACTGTCTTCATTCCTGTGCTTTACAGTAAAAAAAAAAAAAAATCTTAAAACTAGGTAGTGAGCCTTCCAGGTTTGTTCTTTTCCAGAGTTGCTTTGATTTTTCAAGTTCCTCTACCTTTCAAATACATTTTAGAATAAGCTTGTCAATATTTATTTAAAAGTATGCTACAATTTTAATAAAGATTGCATTGGATCTAGAGATCAAATTGAGATTCAAATACAGAATATTCTAGTGCATGAATATGACATGTAACTCCACTTATTTTTCTCTTGTCTTCTTTCAACAGTTTTGTAGTTCTCGACATGCTGCTCCTATATGATTTAAAAAATTTTTTTTTACATATTTTGATAGAATATTAGTTAAGCACTTCAATTAATGGTGCTCTTGTAAATGGTATAGAGTTTCTAATATATAATTACAAGTGTTCATCGCTGGTATATAGGAAAGAAACTGACTTTCCTTCTATTCTGTGACCTTGCTAAACTCACTTATTAATTCTACAAGTCATTCTGAAGATGATTTAGAAGTCTCTACGTAAATAATCATATTTTCTGCAAATATATTGTTTCTTCCTTTCTAATCTTTATGTTCTCTAGTTTTCTTGCCTTATAAGGTTCCCAGTATGATGGAAAGGGAATGGTGAGAGAGGGCATCTCTGCCGTTTCTAAACTTTGGGGAAAAGCGCTCAGTCTTTCATCATTAAATATAATGTTAGCTGTACGGTTCTCTTAGACGTTCAAATGAAGTTCTCTTTTATCCCTACTTTATTAAGAGTGTTCATCATGAATAAAGTTGAATTTTGTTAGATGCTTTTTCTGTGTCTGTTAAAACTACACAAAGAATATGCTTTTTCTTACTTAATCTGTTAATAGGATAAGATTTTGAGAATGGGTCTACTTGATTATTATGTATTTCCATTTTTATATACTGCTGGATTTGAATTGCTAATATGTTACTGTGAATTTTTTTGCATATAAATTCATGAGGGGCATTGGTCTGTAGTTTTCTTATAATGCTGTTGTTGGCTTTTAGCATTAGGATGAATGTTGACTTCATAAAATGACTTTGGAAAGTTTCCCTTCTTCTGTTTTCAGGGATGTGCAAGCCTGGTATTATGTTTTCCTTAAAGTTTTGGTAGAATTTGTCCCAAAAAAACCATCTGGGGCTTGGACTTCCTATTTGAAAAAGTTCTTAACTACAAATTCAATTTCTTTAATAGATATACAACCACTGGGATGATTTCTTCTTGAGGTAGTTATGGTAGTTGATGCTTTCAAGTATTTGGTTCGTTTCAAATAGTTTTAACTTTAATTCCAACACAGCAGAAAATAGGATTAGCAAACTAGAGGATGGTTTAAAAGAAAATATACAAATAAAGGAAAAAGAATTAAAAAATACAAATATAAGATATATATGAGACACAACCTAAAGATTTTATATGAGTGTAATTTGGAGTTACAGAAAAAGAGCAAAAAGAAACCAAGACAGAAAAAATGTTTAAAGAAAGAATAGCTAAGAACTTTCCAAATCAAATGAAAGACACAAGTTCTTCAAACTTAATGGAGAATTAATTCATTAATCACAGTAAACCTTCTAAACACTAATTCTAAAAGCAAATCTGACATGCAATTTTGAGTATGGAAATCCATATTATTTCAAAGAAATAACAGCTAACTTTCAACAGACACAAAGGAAGCCAGATGGCAACAGATTGGCTTCTTTAAAATGCCAAAGAGAATCACTACTAACCTAGAATTCTATATCCAGTAAAACTAACCTTTGTAAAGTGAAGTAAAACCAAGATGTTTTCAAACAAAATCAGAATTCCTATTCAAGAGTCAGACATGAAAAGAAGTATTAAAGAGAGTACTTCAGGGCAGAAAATGACTCTAAAGCCTATATGGAAACAGAGAATAGCAAGAAAGGATTAAAAATAATAGCAGGAATGTGATTAAAATGAATAAATGTTACTAGATGAACAAAAATAATTTATTGTGTTTTATATGTAAAATAAAAATGCATGGTCATAGATATGCAAAAAGAAGTCAGGTTAAAAAGAATTACATGTTTTCATTTTCTAATAGTCATAAAAATAATTTGTCATGTATGCATGTTGAAATCAACATGGCAAACAACAGAATACTAAAATGAAGACTAACAACTTAATTCAAAGGAAACTAAATTATTTTAGAAACTGGATTAATACAAATAAGACATAACTTACTTTAAAATACTAGATTTTCATTCTTGAAAACAAAAATCTCATGTATTACTTTAATATACATCCTTTAAGTATAATGATAAAAAGGAAAATATTGAAAAATATACACAATGCATAAGTAGCCAAAAAAGCTGCTATAACTATATTAATATCAGATAAAACATGCTGTGAAACAGGGAATATTAAGAGATAAAGAGGAACATTTCACAATAAAAGGTTCATAACATTGCCTGAAATATACCCAATAACATAGCTTCAAAATATTTAAAATAAAATTAATAGAACCAAAAAGAAAAAGACAGATCTATAATCATACAACTTGAATTGTTTTTGAAATGTGACACCTAGCTAGCACTACACAGAAAAAATAATTCCAAATAGATCATATATTTAAATACTAAAGGAAGCAAAAAAGCCTTTAGAAGGAAACATAGAAGTCCTAAAATAGATTAACATGTTAAAATGCTAATCAAAAAAGGAAAAATGATAAACTAGATTCATTAGAATTAATATCTACTTTTCATCAAAAGATATAATTAAGAGGGTAAAAAGGTAAGTCACACATGCAGCGGGGAAAGAAAAATGCAAAACATATATCTGACTAAAAACTGATATGAAGAATCTCCATGAAATTGTAACCAAAAATGAAAGGTAGAAAATCCAGTTTAAAAAAAATTAACAAATGACTTGAATGAACATTCATTAAACAGAATAGCTAAAAGATCACTACGCATATTCACTAGTCATTAGGAAATAGCAAATTAAAACCACTATGTGATAAACTACTTTACACTTACTAAAATGCCAAAATTAAAACACAACTGCATGCATGCACACATACACACACAAACACAATCAATCAAGGAGCAGTAAAGAAATGGAACAAGTAGAACTCTCCCATACTGGCAGTGGGAGTGTAACTATAAAACTATGTGCAACATTGTTCGGTAGTACACATTCTCTCTGATTAATTCCACTGGAAGGTACATACCCAAATAAAATGTATACGATGTCACTCAAGGACACGTGCACACTGCTCATAGCAGTTTCCAAATTGTACAACAACAGTAGAATGAATAAATAAATGGTAGCATTTTCATACAATAAAATACCATACAGCAACAAGAATGACTTATTGCTACACAAAACAACATGTATAAATTGGAAAAAATGACTGTACTGCAAAACAAAGAAAAACAAGTAAAAAGAAAAAAAAACAAGTAGAAATTGTAGGATGCTATTTATATGAAGTTCAAAACATGCAATACTAATTTTTGCTGTTAGACGATTGATGACGTTTTGTTAGAAGTTAGATAATGTTTACTCTTAGGGTGGCAGTAGATGGCAGGAACAAGAGGAGTTTCTGTAGAGTGATGTTTGGTTTATTGATCTGACAGATAGTTTACATGAGTCTGCTAAATTTTATAATTCATCAAGCTGTTACTTAAAATTTTTGCATTTTCTATATGTATATTATATTTTGAAAACAAGTTTAATTTTAAAAAAGATCCCAAGGTCACATAATCTAGTTATATCCCAAGATTAATCTTAATATCCAACATGACACTGATAAATGATTATTTTTAAAACTAATGAATGAAACAAGAAATCAAACACAAAAGAATGTACTGTCATTTCCCAGTTGTCATGTATGTGAATGTTTATTTGCCTTATCTCAGAAAATATTCTCATTTTGATGTTCTCTAATATTAAAAGTGATAAACCTGACATATTCTTTTCCTATTTTAAATATTTAATTAACATACAAATTAGCTGGGAAGCATCTTCAAAATGCATACTTCTCAATACATGCTACCATTTAGAATCAAATCTATTTGTAGCAAAGTTACTTTACATTGGGCCACAAAACAAGAGTTTTCACATTTTGAAGGATGTGAAATAAACATCGTAAGGACACTACATACTGACTCTTTACAAGACAATTATCACTAACATCATTTATAGTTCAGATGATCTATGTCAAACATTTTGTATGATGACTCAGGCCAAGCTGGAAGCTTAGAGATGTTGCTGCTTTTAGCAAAACCATTGACTTCCATCAAATGGATGTTGCTTTCTTTTTCTTTCTTCCCTGTGACTAAATACTGCAAGCTTTAAGTATCTTCAGTTTTCTTGTCCTATTATAAATAGCCTTTAAAAGAAAATTTTAGAAACTAACATATAAAGGTCTTTGATGAGCCTGATGTGATTTCAAGACATTTTTTACCCGGTCATGGATCTCATCACAGTTTGAAGGTGAACACCAATCAGAATGAAACCTGTAGGCATTAAAAAAAAACACAGATTACTTGCAGACAGACGGAGAGAAAAAGATATCTTTCTAAATTCTCAAATACCAGACATGGAAGGTCATTTTTTTCTTATCTCTATATGATAATATATATAAGGTTAAAATAACATATTTTCTTCCTTTGATTAAAGGTGAGTAGGAGACATAAAATCAAGTATTGATTCTCAGCCATAGTATTAAGTTTTCACAGTATGTTCAATAAGTAGTCTTAATAAAGTTTGGCATACATTTGGGAGAATTTATCTGGCCATTTTAATGATTTTTATAAATAATTATTTAGAGTTTTAACTAAAGATACAGATTTTCATACTAAAAATAATTCCGTGTACAATGCCTCTAAACAAAGTTCTTATTCTAGTAATCATACTATCAAACTGTGTGGATGAAATTCCTTTCTGCATACAAAAAATAAAACTATTTTAGAAAAAGGAAACAAAATGTGTTAATAGATAAAAATATTATTTAGAATCCAATCATGTTATCCTTTCAAAATACAGAAACAAATTAAACGGTCCCTTCTCAACACAAAATGATATCACCTCTCTGGTCTCTGCTATGAGATAAATGCATTTTTAAAATTTTAAAATATTAAAAAATAGGTTAAGAGAAATATAACTTTTATGAGAGTCTGAGAGTTGAAATTAAAGGTGTCAAAGAAGAAACAAAGCATCTGCCCCTCTTTCTTATGCCTTTCTCAAATTCAAAACTGATGTTAGTATAATTAAGCTACTTTATTCCATACAAGTAATAATAAAAATTTCCATCCAATTCTATCTAAGAAGTGCTATTGACAATTTCTTTATAAAGAAATAGGTAAAATGCTGATATGTTGCTTAACTCTGTCTTTTTTGCTCCCCAGTTTGTTCTTAAAAATTACAATTTTACATATTTTATACAAAGTATAAACACAATCAACTATACCTAAATTTTAGTCTCCTGCATGTGTAAGAGCATGTTTTATTGCATTTATGGCAAATATTTTGGCAGACTTTGTTATCTGCAATACAAATAGCACATCTTGACAATCTGAGATCTAATTATGTACCTCCAAGGATCCACTGAATTGCTTCAATGACACTATTAGAGGATCCACTAGTCTGTGCTGTGGTATAAGGAATGCTTGCCTACCAATCACTAACTCTATTCATAAAAGTCAAAACTTTAAGAATGATTCAAAATAATATCAGCTCCATTTTGATTATATTTGCTAGGATTTCTTAGACGAATTTTAGTAATAACTCTAATACCTAATACAAATTTAAAACATAATATTAATATTTATACATTGCAAAGAAAACTGCTTCTGAAATATAACAATTATAATCAAAACTGAAACAATTTTTATGGTATGCTAACTATATTGGAGGAATTTTTAAAATGAGTTCAAAGCAAAAAACACCTTCACTGTAAATACAGGAATTCATTGCTTAAAGTCACTGGTAAAACTTTTAAAAATCTGTTTATTCATCCACATGATTAAGGAGTCAGTATTTTACCACAATCTTAGAGAGAACATATTTAATTTCAATAGATATTTATACAAATATACACTTATAGCTATATGTTCTGTCCTACAGTACCTAGGCAAAACTTCCAGTTTTGTCTGGGATATACAATCTACATTTACATTGGTTTAAATTGTTTATTGATTTCAGTGGATTGTGTAAACACTTTCTTTTTAGAAAGAGCCCAGATCATAGAATGTCTTATATTTAAAGACATGGTACTAAGTGTTGAAAAGAATAAAATGTTTTTGTTCCAAGTAATATGACTTAAAGACATTTTATTTTCTTTATAGAATAAATCTAGATCTGTTTTTTAGAAAATACACTCAAAACAAAGTTTATTTATCATGCCTAACCTAGACAGTAAACCAATAAAATGTTCATTAGTTTTTAAATTTAATTTATGTAAATTAATTTATTTAGCTAAATCCAAAACTAAACAAGAACCTAACCTTTCTCAAGTTACAGGCAAAATAGGTAATGTTTAATATTAGAATAGCTTATTTCCTTTTAGCAAAAAATTTATCCACGATAAAACCACAAGAGCTTAATTTTAAAAGTAGATATAAAGAAAGCAACATCAACTGTATATAAAGATACCTAAGCAGATATAAAAATCAAGCAAAGTTCCCTAATATTGAGATGCAAATTTTCAGACTTCAGCAGAAGAATTTCTCTTAAAGAGCTTCTCTTGAACTTTTAAAGTGTGTATTGGGCAACCCCCTCAGGTCCCCTCCCTAATGACCTCCCAATAAATCCTACTTTCAAAAAATAAATAAAGTGTGTGTGTGTGTGTGTGTGTATACATATATATACACAAACACATGAGGTCTGACAATTAAGTTCACGAACTCATCCTAGAAAAAGTGCTACATACCTCATTGCTGAATAGCACTATGGTCACCTTTGAAGTACTCCCCCCTTGGGAAGCTATGCACCAACACCAGTGCTTAGCTCACCCATCAAAGCAATTTTGGAACTTTTTTCTGGAGTGGCCATCAGAACTGTCATTGTATTACCCTCGATGTCCTGAATGTCATCAAAATGTCTTCCTTTCAATATTTCCTTTATCTTCGGGTAAAGAAAAAAGTCATTGGGGGCCAGATCAGTTGAGCAGGGGGATGTTCTAATGCAGTTATTTATTTACTGGCTAAAAACTTCCTCAAAGACAGTACTGTGTGAGCTGGTGCATTGTTGTGATGCAAGAGCTCCTTCGGGACCATTTTTACAGACACTTTTCTCATGCCAAGATTTTCGGTTAAGATTTTTTAACTGTTTCTCTATCAATGTGCATTTGGCTGCTATGCTTCTCACAGCCAGCTGATAATTTTGATGTACAATTCAACAAATTTCTGCAATGTTTTCATCAGTTCTGCTCATTACTGGCCATCCTGATCTCTCTTCATCAGTGATGCTTCCTCTTCTTTCAGAAAAACGTTTAATCGATTTATACACTGACATTTTTTTCATGACTTTATCCCCACATACTTGGACTAATGTGTCCCTGATTTTACTTCCACTCTTGCCAAGTTTAACAGGAAATTTAATGCTTGTTCATTGCTCTAATTCAGACTCTGGCATTCTCATGATAACAGCTCTCATGGCCATTCCAGAAAGAGTTCCAAAATTGGTTGGATGATGGGTGCTGGGGTCAGTGCATAGCTTCCCAAAAAGAGTACTTTGAAGATGACCATAGCAATAATCAGCAATGAGGTATGTAGCACTCTTTCTAGGATGAATTCGCAAACTTAACTGTCAGACCTCATATGTCTGTGTATGTGGGCACACAGAAGCCAATATCAATGATACAATGATTCAAACTACCACACTCATATACAAATCATTAGTTTTGAGTTAAACTTATGATACACTCTCTACAGTTAATTACATCTTTGTTAATTATGTTTGATGGCCCTAATACACTATAGAAATTTAATGTTATTACTTCAGCTTTTTGATACCAGCTGTAAAGACAAATTGATTTCCAGGTTGTTGATAATTCGTCTTACTTACAAAATATAAAATTCTCTATGTATTTTTTAACCAGGGTTTTTTCAATTTATTAGAAAAACATAGCTTTCTATGTTACTATTTTTGACAAATGCAAGGAATTTCCAATATAGACTTAGAAATAGGACTTTGGTTGCCAAAGCATTTTTAGAGAGAGTGCTGGACTCTTTACATGATTGCAATTCTCTTAGGGAGTTGGAGGAGATGATTTGAGAAAACTAGATATCATCTAACAATAATATATAGATCACCATGATGACTAAATGAAAAATGTAATCTATGCTATTTTTATATTTCAGACATGCCAATAATATTAAATTCCTTTGAATCTACTAAAAACAAACTATCATATACTTTACTGTTCTCTTTTAAAATCTAAAGTATTTAATTAGGGCTAATATGACCCTTACCTGGTTAATAAATGGTTTTCTCACTTCTAGAAAACTGAGCCAAAAAGAAATATCTAACTCTGTGTAATATGCAATAGATTCTAAACAAAAGCAATTTAAGTTAGCCTCTTAAAAACCAAATTATACTTTTACAAATATTCACTTCATATGCATAATTGCTGATTTCTCTTTTTAACACTTATTATTAAGAAGACAAGTACAAAAATAGATACTACACATTACCTTTCCCTGAGAGAAGCTCTGTTTAACACAGGGCTTGGAGAATGCTTTGGCATTGTTGAAGGTGCTGAATGAACTAGTAAGGTCCTTGCAGAATGTCGGGGCTTGCTACATGATCTTGGGCTCAAATATTCTTCACATCTTTCTATAGAGTCATCCAAGTCTCTCCCATGGGGTGTCCTGATAACCTGTTTTAAAAAAATTATATATATATAAATACACACAGACATATGAATATAAAATATAGTAGCAGAATACAGTAGCATAGTAAACATAGTATTACACACACATACAACTTTTATAAAAGTAATAAAACAAATATGTATCACAACGATGTTTGAAGGTATATTTGAGAATGTAGTAATCATTATTATCACTGGCAAGATTAAATATTAAATATATCAAGAATATATTGTTAATATATGTTCAAATATAATTAACAATAAACAATATATTCATTATATATGCATAAAATTTACAAGACATTATTAATTTGAAAGGCTTTTGAGTAGGAGTGGAGTTGGTGCAGGATTGTGCATGTATATAAAACAAAATTACAAACACATAAACCAAACAGTAGCCTAGTTAATTTAGAAGGCAAAACAGAACTAGATTCAAATTCTAGCTCTAATACTCCTTCTGCATTGCTTCATTTATTCTGGGGATATATACATAAACAAATCAGGAAAGACAAATGAATAAATTCCTTCCCTTGTGGACTTTATATTGGAGTAAACTGTATGTTCTTGTAAGGAGAAATAAATTTAAAATACATACACCAAGATAAATAAGAAAAATAAAGAGCATGTTAAAGGATGTTAAGTAACATGGGAAGAAATAAAGCAAGAAGGGAGGTAAGAAGTACTGAGGGGAGAAATGGGAAGGGAATGCCAGGAGGAAGCTAAAATTTTAAATGAGATAGCCAGTGGAAGCCTCATGGAGAAGATAACATCTTAGTATAGACATGAAAACCTTAGTAAAGTTCATAAGTGCTAAGTCACAGAAACATGTGAGAAAAAAATAAGTGCAAAGATCCTAGGAGGTATGGTAGAGGACATGCCTGATATGAGCAAGAAAACCAGTGGGCCTGGACTGATTACTAAGAAATAAGGTCAACAAGTTAGGTCTTAGCCGGGTACAGTGACTCTTGCCTGTAATCCTAACACTTTGGGAGGCAGAGGTGAAAGAATGGCCTGAATCCCAGAGTTTAAGACCAGCCTGGGCAACTTGGTGAGTTCTCATATCTATTAAAAAAAAAAAAAAGCCAGGCATGATGGTGCATGCCTATATTTCTGGCTACTTAGAAGTCTGAGGCAGAAGGATTACCTGAGCCCAGCAGGTCAAGGCTGTGGTGGCCATGATGGTGTGACCGCACTCCAGCCTGGGCAACTAAATGAAACTCTGACTTAAAAAAAGAAAAAAAAGAGGTAAGTCTTAATAACTTAAGAGTCAGGTGTGGTGGTTCACATCGGTAATTCCACAACTTTGGGAGGCGGAGATAAGATGATTGTCTGGGCAACTTGGTGAGACCTCATCTCTACATTAAATGAAAAAATTAGCCTGGTGTGGTGGTACACAGCTGTGGTTCCAGCTACTTGGAAGGCTAAGGCAGAAACATCCCCTGAGCCCAGCAGGACGCTGCACTCCAGAGCCTGGGCAACAAAGTAAGAATCTGACTCAAAAAAAAAAAAAATCTAGGCAACAATACCATATGATCACTTCAACACATGCAGCAAAAGCATTTGATAAAATCCAACATCCTTTTATGATTTAAAAAAAAAACTAGTCATAAAAGGAACATCCTGCAAAATGATGAGCCATCTATGAGCAACTCACAGCCAACATCATACTGATCAAGCAAACACTGAAAGCATTCTTGTTAAGAACAGGAACAAAGAAGGCTCCAACATGGCCACTGTGGAGCAGCAGACTGGTGTCTCTCTCTTTCTATGAGCAAAGTAGAGAGTAGGGAGGGCCCCAGCTGTTTATAGACAGAGACATCTCAAATACTTTTGGACAAGTGAAACACCTGCACACAGCAAAAATCTCCCTGAGCACATAGAGACCAGAAAGCAATGGCAGATGTGCGATTATGGGTGCCCCATTCCTAGCCATATACCAGGCTCTCATAAGAACTGAAGCCTTGCCTGGTGAATGAAAGTGGATGAGTGAGACAAAGATGCTTTGCAATGGTTCAGCCCCTCCCAGCCATACATGGGTCACTGGTCCCATGTGGATATCCTAGGTAGGGCACAGTGGTGGGAAACCATAGCCCAAGTGAAACAGGAAAAAAATACCTGCACTGGGTCAGCCACCATGAGCGCAGCTCCCGGCTGCCCAACACATAGGCAGGGAAAGTCCACCCGTAGAGTGAACTCGGCTGATGCTTACCACCTGCAACTGGTGGCTATCTTCCCAGCCAAATCAGGAAAAACCACCTCCAAGTCTTGCATCCCTGGAGGGAAAAGCCCACCTCCTACTCTGCGGCAGAGAACTTGCTCTATTACAAAAGCAGAGTGCAGACCGGAACAGGGACAGAGCAACATGAAAGACACCCAAAGGCTTTCTCAATGGGAAGGCTCCTGGGGTGTAAACCACAGAAAGCAGATGAAAGCCCTATTGCCTCCTGACCTCTACTACTTCTTCTTCCCCACCCCTCTGCCTCCCCCTCCCTCAGCAGAGTGCTAGCAGCAGGGGCTGAAAGTTGCTTTGACTAATTTAGCAGCAGGAGAGAAAATTTGCAGTGACAAAAACCTGCCACAAGGTGGAGGAAGGACCAGAAGTGAATGCCTCTCTCTCACTGAGTGACCGGAGTTGAACCACAGAAAGGGCCCTAGAACAGAGGATAACTGCTGGGCTCGGTGACTCAACCTGTAATCCCAGCGCTTTGGGAGGCCGAGGTGAGTGGATTGCCTGAACCCACAGGTTCGAGACCCGCCTGGGGAACTTGGCGAGACCTCATCTCTACAATAAAATTAGCCGAGTGTGGTAGCGCAGGCCTGTAGTTCCAGCTACTTGGAAGGCTGAGGCAGAAGTATTGCCGGAGCCCAGCAGGTAGAGGCACTCCAGTCTGGGTGACAGAGTGAGACTCCAACTCAAAAAAAAAAAAGAAGAACAGAGGATAACTGAATAGCTTCAGAGCAACAAATCAAAAGAGAAATTATAGAGCACGAAGTGAGGCTTGTCATAAATGAGGAAAAATCAGTGAAAATATACAGGCAACCCTCATAGTACTAAAGAGATAAGGCTGAAAAAGCAACCATCAGAATATAAACAACGGAAACCCCCCAGAAAGAGCTGCCCCAGATAAGAGCCACAGAAATCAGAGATTGGATGCCAAAAATAAACAGAAACAGCAAAACTCTCTGAAGTCATACAGGAAGTAAAAATACAGTTGGCGAATCTCAGAAAAGTCATTTCTGAAGTAATGGAAATGAAAAACTTCAACCTGGAAATTATGAACACAGTAACAAGCATAGGGAATAGGGTCTACCAGGCAGAAGAAAGAATCTCAGAGCCTGAAAAAATCAAAATATGGAATTAACCAGTCTGTCAAAAACATAGAAAACAGCTCAGAAAGAAAGCGCAAAGCCTCCAAGAGATGTGGAACTATGTTATGAAGTCAAATCTATACCTGATTGGTATCTCTGAAGCAGAAAGAGGAACAGAGAACACCATGGAACAAGCATTACATGAGGTCATCTCAGAAAATCTCCCACACCTCGCTGGAAAGGTAAACATCCAAGCACAAGAAATTCAAAGAACGTCCACAAAGTATCATATGAGAAGACCATCCTCAAGGCACGTAGTAATTTGCCTCTACAAAATAAGCATGAAAGAAAAAATCATAAAGGCAGCAAGAGAGAGGTCAGACTATCTACTGAGAAAGACCCATCAGAATCGCTCCAGATTTATTTTCAGAAACACTACAAGCCATAAGGGTCTAGTCAAATTTTTAATGTTCTTAAAAATAAGCAAATTCTAGCCAAGATTTTTTTACCCCACCAAGCTAAGCTTCATCATCGGTAGAGAACTAAAATACTTCCCAGACATCCAATCCCTAAGAGAATATGCTGCCTCCAGACCAGTCCTTTAGGAGATGCTTAAGATGTTGAACACAGAAAAAAAAAAAGTAATGGTTATACCCATCACAAAAGTACAGGCAAGCACAGAGTTAACAGAACATACAGAATACTTACAAAAATGAAAACACACACATATATAAATATAAAAGAATAAAGGAAACAAAGCAACCCATAAGAGCCGTATGACAGGGATAAATTCTCACATTTCAATAATCAATTTAAACATAAATGGTCTAAATATACCACTGAAGAGACAGAGTAGCAAACTGCACAAAAAGCATAATCCCACAACCTGCTGCCTCCAGGAAACTCACCTCACTGCAATGCCTCCAGGAAACTCAACCTCACTGCAAAGGACACCCACAGGCTCAAAGATGAAGGCTAGAAAATGATCTTTCAGGTAAACAGAAAACAGTAGGGGACAGGTGTAGCTATTCTGATATGCAACAAAGAAGTCTTCAAACCATCAAAAGTTAAAAAGGACACTACATAATGATAACTGGCTCAATCCACCAGCAAGAAATATCCATCCTAAACATATATGCACCCATCACAGGCACACCAGGTTTTATAAAAAACTAATAAGTAATCTAAGAGAGGACATTGACTCTCACACAATCATAGTTGGAGACCTAAATATCCTACTAACAGCTTTAGATAGACCATTGAAGCAAAAACGAACAAGGAGATCCTGAAAATCAACTCAACACTCAATTAAATGAATTTAATAGACATCTACAGAACACTTCACCCAATATCTAGAGTATACATTCTACTTCATAAGCACATAGAGGTCAATCATAAATCAAGTGTGAACTAATTTCAAATGATTGAAATAATACTATCCATCTTCTCAGATCACAGTGGAATAAAAATAAATGATCATGACCAACAAGATGCCCCCAAAGCACACAAAGGCATAGACACTAAACAACATGCTGATGAACGACTACTGGGTCAACATGGAAATCATGCCAGAAATAAAAGGAGTCCTGGAAACAAATGAAAACAAAGATACATCTTATCAGAACCTCTGGGATGCCATGAAAACAGTGTTGAAGAAAATCATAGCATTGCAGGCACATATCAAGAAAATAGAAAGTTCACAAGTAAATAGCCTAATGCCACACCCAATGGAGCTGGAAAGGCAAGATCATCAAAATTCTAACTTCAGCAGAAGAATCCCGGTCACCAAGATAAAATCACAATTGCAGGACACAGAAGACAAAAATATTATACAAAGAATCAACAAGACAAAAAAATGGTTCTTTGAAAGGATAAATAAGAATGATGGACCCCTGGCCAGACTGACTATAAAAAAGAAAGAGAAAGTCCAGATTAACACAATTATAAATGCAAAAGTGAGATCACAACTGATCCTGAAGAAATTCAAAAGATTATCAGAGATTACTACGAACACCTGTATGCAAATAAATTAGAAAACCTAGATGGCGACCAGGCAGCGTGGTCTGTGAGACCTCCACAGAAGAGGACACAGAAAGACTCCGACTCTCTCCCTGGGAGCCCGCTCCCCACACGGAACTCGGCCACTGACACCGCAGAGACATCACAGCAGACAGGCAGTAAAAGAGGCGCCGCTGCCGCAGCCACTGATCATCACAGCGGGACAGCAGCTCGCCGCCACTCCCAGCGGCTTGTCCCAACACCCCCCGCGCCGCCGCCACCATGAGCAGCTTCCTCCGGCTCGCCGTTACGGTCCAGACACACGTCACTGTCACTGCTGTGGCCAGACACCTTCAACACGCAGCCTGTGCCTGAGGTGATCCACCCCTCCACACAGGATATGCTGAGGCTAGGATTGCTGCTGCTGCTGCCACTGCCACCAGCACTGCCGCTTTGACTTCCGGGTGAGCCTTGGACCTCCTCCTGTAAGTCCACTTCCGACTGGCCCCCACTCAGGCTCCACCCCCCCCGCCCCCCCCACCCCCCCCCTCCCGTGGGACAAGCAACTGAGATAAAGACCACCTGGAGCCTGAGACAGCACCACCTGCTGGCAGCTCAAGGTAACAACACCAAAAGGCGAAACTGACCCATTGAATAAACTTGCCCGCTTGGGGGGAAAAAACAGCCAGAAATCAGAACTGAAAGGACATTGAACTTAATTGAAAAGTTTCAAAGTGTACTAGATTGGTTTTGTTAGTTTGCTAACTCGATTCCATCCCTTTTGGTCTGGCCCTCCCCCCCCTTATTTTTTTTAGCTTTTCCTTTTTAATTTAGTTTTTGTTTGTTTTCTTTCTTTTTCCTTTTCTTCTCTCTATAAACTAGATCTCCTTTCTTTCTCTTTCCTTTTCTTCTCTCTACAAACTTGCCAGCCTGGGAAAATAAGAAGACTGGTTAGCTTGTTTGTTAGCATCAATGTATGTTTTAATGTTTTTGTATCGGAATTGTTTAGTTTGTAGCCGTGGTCTACTGTTTTTATCTGTCTCGGTTTTTGTCTCTCTCTCCATTTGTTAATACACCTGACTGCTCTCCCCCTTACCCTTCTCTCTTTCTATCCCCCCTCACCCACACTGTCTCTTCCCTCTGTTAACCTCATTTTATTTCAGGGAGCAAATCTCCAACCCCATTGCACGGCCAGACTCCAAAGCAGTGGGAAAAGGGCTTCAGATTATCCACACACCTGTCAGCAGATACCAGATACCAGGACCTGCAGATAGAGTTTCAATCATAGCTTCCACCCATAGGTATATCTCAAAAGTGTAAAAAGGGACCACCCCTAATCTACAGTGCAAGTCCAGAATTGAACAAAGTAAGAGGATATACAAAGAAGAATAGGAGATTGAACAAACAGAAGTGAAAGCAATCCCTCCACAGTTGAATAAAAGAATTAAAGAAGATGGAGACGTGGAAGAAAGGAAAAAGTAGGGAGGAAAAAACAGCACAAATGAAGAAAAACCAAAATAAGAATATGGGTCTCTCCCAGACCCCTGGGAGGGCAGACACCGAGAAAACTGACTTCGGAATGCAATCAATGAAGAGTCCCCAAAATGACTGGTATCAAACT
>CAUYQG010054022.1:0-28092 GCA_963574415.1 Tarsius wallacei
TTTCGCCTTGCTGGGCTCCAGTGATCCTTCCGCCTCAGCCTTCCAACTAGCCAGAACTACAGGCACATGCTACCCCACCAGGCTAATTTTTGATTTATTGTAGAGAGGAGGTCTCGCCAAGTTGCCCAGGCAGGTCTCGAAGCCGTGGGCTCAGGCAATGCACTCACCTCGGCCTCCCAAAGCACGGGATTATAGGCTGAGCCACCGAGCCCGGCCCCAAGTCTTTCAAGAATCTTTCCTGGTGACTTGTCTTCCCTTCTAATCTCATGATATATTTGGTAAGACAAGAGGCATAAACACAGACATCTCACAATTAAATCCAAACTTCAGAAGCCCACATCTACCTATCCAGTAAGGATAAAATTAATTGTTCAGTTCTCAGTATATCTTACTGAGAAGTACTTACTGCTAATACAATTATGACAATTACTGATATCATCACAATGCTCAGAGCAGCTGCATTTAAAAAGAGATTAAAGTTCTGAAGGACTATTCGAATAATGGGATCTTATAATTCAAATTACCTCCACAAGGTTGATACAGAAAAAAAGGAAGAGGGGGGAATGGTACAAATTTACCAGCCTGAGTACAAAACATGTTCCTTTCAAAGCAAAAGTAATTATGAGGTAAATATATTTTATTATAAAAATTTCAGCATTACAATGGCATAGTCAGCAACCCATGTCATGAATTTAAATTCTACAACTAGCCTGGGTGGCTCACGTCTGTAATCCCAACCCTTTGGACAGCCGAGGCAGGAGATTGCTGGAGTGCAGGAGTTCACGACAGGCCTGGGCAACACAGTGAGACCTCACCTTTGCAAAAAAAAAAATCAGAAAATTAGCCAGGTGTGGTTCAAGTGACTGAAATTCCAGGTGCTCAGGAGGCTGAGGTGGGAGGATCACCTAAGCCCAGGAAGGCAAGGCTGTGGTGAGCTGTGTTTGTGCCACTGCCTTCTCGCCGGGGCCACACAGTGAGACCCCTGAAGTAAAACAAAAACAAAAATAGATAAAAAGTAAATAAATATGATTGACAGATTCTACAACTAATCCTGCCTCCTGAGACCACTTGGCTATCCAATAAAGTGAAAGAGTCAAGCGAAGTGGAACGGGGATTATCCACCTTAACTCTGTGCTACTAAGAGAGACCTCTCACTTTTCTCCCTTCGAGTCATTTGCTCACATACCTTCTTCTGAAATAAAGACTAAGAAGACACCTGGTTTCTGATCTGTTCAAACAGCCTTTGACTTGAGGTCACAGAATGACCCCATCAAACAGATTCCTCTCAACCACCTCAATTCCTCCATGTCCCTCCTCAAGGCAGACATTTTCACCAGATAGGTACCTACAGGAAGTAAGCAAAACAGGGCCGGGCTTTCACTTGGGGGAGCAGCTGATTTGAGTTAGTGTAAGAGAAGGGCCGTTGGGGAAAGGGAGCAAGTTCCAACGCAGGAGCAGCACTAGCATTCTGCTCTCCTCCTATCAACAGTTGAGAGGAAGCAAGAGATGGATGTGAGGTTACAGTCCACCTGGCGAAGTGGGGAACAGTCATCCTCCCTTTTTCTGTGTTGACAAATGGGATCAAACAGCGATGCCTGGCTGGTACCCTTAAAGTGCTTTCTGTCTCAGCAAGGAAACCTGGCTGAGAACCCACCGGGGAGTACACAAGCCAGACACCAGACTAAACCCCTCAGGAGTCAGTGCGGGTCCCGGTCCCTACCTTTCCGATGTGTACCTGCATCCCTGTGCTTCCTAGAATAGGAAGCAAGCAACCTCTGTGTGTCACCAGCTGGAGAGGTGAGACTTCTCAGCATGCAAACCCCAACGTTTCTCTCCCGCGCACCTTACACACCGCACAGTTCATCCTCTTCCTCCCCTGTGACCCCACCCCTCACCCTCATCCCACCCTGCTTCCCAGACCGCGTCTGCAGATCGCCCCAGGCCAGCAAGGGAGGACAAAGAGCCGCTGCGAGGCGAGGGCAGAGAGGGCAGCTGGAGACTCGCAGCCTCCCGGGGCACGCAGCCCCGCCCGGAGAGCGCCGGCCTCGGAGAGTCCTGGCAGGCAGGTCCGGGCGCCGCGTGCGACCCACCCGGCCACAGAGTTTGGCAGAGACCCCGGGCGAGGCCCCAGCGCAGGGCTAGAGACCCGGCTGGGCGGGGTCGCGGCCCGCCCGCCCCCCACGCAGAGTCCCCTCCCGGCCCCGCCCGCCCGCCCGCCCGCCCGCACACCTGGACCAGGCGGCCACCCTGCTCCCTCAGGGCGCTCTCTGGGGACTCGGCTTCGGGCGGGCTCCGGAGGCTGGCACCGCGGCGGAGACTTCACTCCTCCATCCTGGGACCCGGCAGCACGTTGGGGACAGCCGTGCACTTCCTGTTCGGGCACAGGGGAGAGAAAGCGCGATGGAGAGCCGGGCGAGGGAGGGGCGCGGGCGGCGGCCTCGCCATGGTGGCAGCGGGCGCTCCCCTCCCGCCGGCGACCCCACCGCCGCGCGCGCGCCGCGTGGTGCCGAGGCGGCTCGGCCGGCCCGCGCCTCCCCCTGCCGGCAGCCCGGCCGCCGGCGCTCTCGCAGCCCTTCCGTTTCCAGCCCGGCCCGGGCCTCCCCACCCGCAAGTACCTAGATCATCATCAGCGACCCCGCGGGGGCCCGGAGTCGGTGCCCAGAGTCCTCGGCCTTCCTTCCCCTCGTCTCCTCCACCCCCCTGCCCCCACCCCTGGAAAGATCACCTCGGGAAGGTGTCAGGACAAGATCGAGCCCTTCCAGGGTTGTGGAGGCTGGATTTATGCAAATTTTTAAAGTTAACAGCCACATCCCCGTACATCCACTACAGCTCTGCAGCCCAAAGAGCTTCAGGATGGGAAATGACTTGTCTTGCGCCTTGCTGACTCAAAAGAGAAAGCGTGCACACACAGCTGCCACACGGAGCTGCCACGAACTGCAAGAAAGAAAAAAATAACAAAAAAGCACGACAGACGCAGTGTTCTGGGTTCCTCCTCGCCTCTACTCAGATCAACCTTGTCCTCACAGTCAACAATTTCCATATTCCAATTCCGCACGGATCATAACTGCGTGGTGCATTCTTCCAGAAAACAATTCCGTATTTCTCTGTGCTGTGAATCACAGAAAAGTTCCCAAGTTCTGACATTCATCGTGCTGGACTCTGACTTAAGTGGACTTCAGGGTGGTGTTAAAAAATAGTAAACAAATCGTTCAAGAATTCACCATAAGCTGAGTGCATCACCGAGGGAGTTCGCATTTGTGACCTGCCTGCCCTGGCATCTAGAATCTATCAGGGTACAACGAACTTATGGACTGTCTCAGACAAACAGCTCCTTTAATCATCAATCTGTTGGCTTAAATCAAGGTCATTCACGTTCTCAAACTCAGAATGGAGGACAGAGTATAAAGAATGATTATCCTACCAAAAAAAAAAAAAAGCTAAATTTTGACTGATGTAGAAAGAAACTGATGCATAACAAGCTCCTCCTCAGTGCTAGACAACATCTCATACTAATCTTCTCTGGGCCTCAACATTTCCAAACAGATCTGCAAAGGTCTATTCCAAGTGAAGAAACAGGGTCAGAGAAGTAGCTGCCCCTAGGTCACACTAGAAAGTGGTCAAATGGAGAGCTGAGCCTGGCGCAGTGGCTCATACCTGTCATACCAGCATTTGGGGAGGCGGAGGCAAGAGGATTGTCTGTCCAGAGGTTCCAGACCAGCCTGGGTAACTTGGTGAGACCTCATCTCTACAGTAAATCAAAAAAACTAGCCGGGTGTCATGGCATGTGCCTGTGGTTCCAGTTAGTTGGAAGGCTGAGGCAGAAGGTTCACCTGAACCCAACAGCAGGTCAAGGCTGCTGTGGCTGTGAGCGTGTCACTGCACTCCAGCCTGGGTGACAGAGTGAGACTCCTACTCAAAAAAAAAGAAAAAGGAGAGTTGAATGCAGGTCTTCCCTAAGCATAAAATCTGCACCATTTCCTCTACATGCTGTTAATCCAAAAACAATAATGAAGAAGAAAAGTCAAGCCCAGCAACCGTCTGTGATCCATTCCTTCCTCTCTGAATGATCTTGCAATTTACAAGCTACCACTGTGAACGAGGCCAGTTCTTTATCCCCACCTGAATGATATGTACCTTGCTTCCTTCCACGGGCAGGGGACACCGTGAGCTCTCCACTACCTGCTACTAGCGCCGTCAGCCTTTTTAGAATTACTTGGTGGCAAAAGTTCAAAAAGTTCCAGGATGGTCACTCATAAGCCAAGGTACAAAGTCTGTCCAGTTCGGGACCTAATCAGCTGACTAATATTTGTTCCCCCAACTTCTTTTTTCTGTAACTGGGATCTCTTTAAGAAGGCAGCAAATGCTATTCACAAAGACACAGGGTCTCAACGTTTAGTAAAACTGTTGACATTCTCTCATTTTCTGTTTCCCTCTGCTTTATGGCTTAGTTCACACTCACCTGTCAGGAGCGTGCTGCTATTAGCCTCAGGATGTAGGCCAAGAAAGAGAACACACATTAAAAGGTGATTAAGAGTCTCGACATCACTGAGACCTCCAGACACTTGTGAAGAAAGTGAATGAGATGAACTGTATCTTGCCCACTCTCCCACACCACGTCCCCCGTAGAGCACACAGATGAACTGCAAAAGCAGTGGCCTTCAAGGACAAAGGCAGGGCTGGGCAGAGCAGCTACAAGAACCAGTGAGATGCATTTCTACCCACTAGGCACTCGCAGTCTAACCAGAGCTTATTACTAAACATCTTTCTGAAGGCTCCTAGCATGCCTTCGGGGTCCAGCTCCATCCACCTTTTTCCTTCTCTCAGTCTTAAAGTTTTTACACTGGTCCTGGAAACTCTTCAATTCTTTTTACAAACTAAATGCTTCTTTCCAAAGAGCTACACCCCCCCCCCCCAAAAAAAGCACCTGGTGGGAGGGGAAGACGTAAGAGGGCACTTGGCTCAAAACTTCACTCATTTTGAAAGCCCTGTCAATAATTACCATGTTTTTAAGGGCACGATTCCATTTAAAAATATCTTTTGGTGTCCCTCCTTCGTTGCTGTTACTCTGAGAGCCCAGAAGGAAAACCTCTGAAGAAAAAAAAAATTCATAAGAAAAGGCAAAATAAAACTTCAGTTAACCTGCAGAACCTTCATTTCTATATCTGGGACCTCATGAAATAGACTACCTAAGGTCTAAAAACCTTCCTTAGTTCTGAACAATGTGAAGCCACTAAAAACAGTCAATGGTAAGCTATTCCTATTTTGTCCAAGTACTGTAATGAGTGATAATTTTATGATATAAAAGGGGGGAAATCCAAAAAAACCCCAAAATTATTTACAAAAAATTATATATTTATTCTTACATGTTTAAACTTCAGTCACCTTCAAAGTACTCTCCGTTTGATGTAAAACACCTACCAAGATGCCTTTTCCACTGCTCAAACGTTTTTGAACCCATCAACTTTGATGCCTTTTAGTGCTCCTGCCATTTTTTGTTTCACCTCTTCCACATTGTTGAAACTTTTCCCTTCGAGGACTTTATTCATCCAGGGAAACAAACAAAAAAAAGTCACTCAGGACGAGATTGGGTGAGTAGGGAGGGTGGGGGCACAATGGTCATGCTGTTTTTGGACAAAAACTGCTGAACACTCAGCACGGTTTAGGCAGGTGCATTGTCCTGGTGGAAGAACCAGTCACCTGTTTGCCACAAAAAAATCCACCCACGCCAAACGCAGCCTCTCACCGACAATACTATCTGGTACACTGACTTACCTAGTGGGAGAAGCCTGCATTACAAGGGGCCTGCTTATGGGTTTTGGGGGGTCTACCCTCATATGTGAAGGTTTTTACTGTTTAATAGGTAACAGGATCCAGAGGAGTGTCTGTTGGTAGTCTGGGAGCCATACTCGCCCATACTGCCGTATCCACACCTGCATTCATCACACTCCTCTCCAGAGCAGTAGCCAGCTGTGAGGGAAGGGCAGTCACACTTCTCTCAGGTTCCCTATAACGAAAACCCTCCTCCTCCTCAAAAATACTAACATCCACTCTGTGTATGGTTCCCAACACAGGTCCTGACACATTTCCTAATCCTAACTACCACAAGGCCTAAGCACCCCCTCCCACTTCCCCATGGGCCAGCTGTTTTCCTGCTTCTTCAGTGTTTCATGGAGAAGTGTTTCCTCCTTATCACTGCTGTGTAAATATACTTTGTGTGTGTGTGTGTGTGTGTGTGTGTGTGCGTGTGTATAAATCACAACCCCTTATGAAGACAAAAACATGCTCCCAGGTAGGCACAAATGATGCCACGAAAGATAAAAGTGAATTTGGAAGAATTTGGGGCTTTGCTTTGAACGTCTTTACTCCCTAAGTCCCACAGTCCAAGGATGAAGACAGTAACACTGTGAAAGCCATTTTGGAGGTTCCAAATTAAGTTACAAGAAATAGCTTTTCTGAGGACTAATGGGTGTGGAGTAGATGATAAACTCATCTCCAAAAACAATGCTGCTTATCTTGCTTCATCTTAAAAGAAGAAAAATCTAACTTTGGTGTTAAAAATGTTCACCACAAGCATCTCTCGGTGTGAATATCAGGACTGTTGGTGATTGTTACACCAATCTGGATTCTGCAAACAAGAAAAAAAAAATTTTTTTTTAAAAGCCATCCAGTTACCTAAGAGATGACCTCTCTGCACTAGCAACCTTCACAGCAGTGCCCCCGTCTCATTCTTCACTTCCAGGGTAGCACATACATCAGGATTTTCTGGGAAGGAGGTCTCTGGCACTCATGCTCAACTCCTGGCCTCTGCGAAACCTGGGCCACAGCTTTCAAGGAAGCCTTTCCCAGAGCCAACTGGCTGGCCTGATTGGCATTTACCCATAAAGGGTTATTAGCCATCTTCAGGGAGCCAGAGTGTCATTTTCCTTGGCAAAATACAGCAAGGGGCTGCAAATCATCTTTTTTTTTTTTTCAATTCTGCCTGCAAGATGACTTAAGCTCCCTTTAGATCACAGAGTTTCCTGGTTTTGAGCAAGCTAAAAAGGAAAGCACTTACTTAAAGTCCCTCACAGCATGACCCAGAAGACCTAGCTACAGGTAGAAACACAGGGCCAGGGTGGCTACAGGCCTGAGCTGGTATCTCTCCCTGAGCTCAGTGCCTCAGTTTCCTCAGCTTTCAAACACATCATGAACCCACACACCTTGTACAAACCTACTAGTATGACACAGGGCAAACCCTCACATGTCCTCGCTCATTGAATTCTCAGAACTCCTTGCAGGGAGGAGTCATTATCACTGTGTTACAGAAGACGCAGTGGGGCCCTCAGATGTTAAGCGATTTTCTATAAGCAGTAGGTAATGGAGGTAAAACTCACCCTGGGTCCGTTCTTCCTTCTTTTAATTGAACAGGAATGAGTGGGTGCATTTTGGCTGTGGATTTATTATTCTGCAGTACATATCTTTCGCTCAGAAAAATCTGTTTTGAAATATACCTTGTAATGCTCTCTCTCAATTGCATCATGCCACCATCATCACCTTGTCACATTTTGGTAAAGTATAAACATGTATTTTGCAACAGGCCAACTAATTTTAAGCCACAACAATATAAGTAGATATAAACCAGGTAAAATATACTCTTGGGCTGCAGTTGAATATTATTTTACAAAATAATACATAAAACAAATCCACTGATCAAACTGCGATACACAAAATCTTTTTCCTTTTTCTTCTTTTTTTTGAGCTGGGGTCTTACTCTGTCACCCAGGCTGGAGTGCAGTGGCACCATCAGGACTCACTACAACCTCAATCTCCTGGACTCAGGCGATCTTTGTGCCTCAGTCTCCCAGGTATCCCAGGTAGCTGAGACTACAGGTATGCGCCACATGCCTGGCCTATTTATTTATTTATTATTTTAGAGATGAAGTCTCTCCAAGTGCTGGGATTACAGTTGTGAGCTATCGTGCCCCAGTCCACAAAATCTTAATTTTTTCCCCCAATCTTGCCCTCTCATTCTTCAGTTAGCAGGCAAATGTGTATGTAAAGTGGGCCGTGTTGGCAGAGGCACTGTGATTTAGTGAACATCACATGAAAGATGGGTAAGAGATACCACAAAAGTTTGACTAAATGCAAATACCTACACATAAGTGAAAACTGTTCAAAACGTTCCTGGCACAGACTGCTAGCAATGAATAACCTTGGGTTATTTACTGGCTGTTGATCGTGATGCATATTGTGTAGACTCAACATTGTCCTGTAACTCATTTTTCTTTGGAAGGCATGTTTTGTCTGTTCATCTTCTGTGGTTGTATCTCTGCTTTCTTATTTTAAGGTTGTTTTAATCCTCTTCGGGCTACTCGTACTTTAAAAAGCCCAACAACTTACACGGATTGATCCTAACAAGTCAAATAAGCAAGATGTCCAATAAAAGAAAAAAATTCTTAAAATATTTTAAAATATATTAACTACATAAGAATATATTAAATATATTAAAATATATTAAATATATTAAAATATATCTGTAGGAGCATATATCTCAGAAGTAGCAAAATATAAAAGTTGATGGGAATAAGTCATACATATCATTATTTGAAAACATCAATTCTCAGTTATACATTTTAATGGGGTCTAAATGAGGGAAAAACAATTTAAGGTTACAAACTTGGATACTCTGGATTTGCATCTCCTTTCCTTTGCCGATAGTGGAATGGCCAAGACATATAGCATAGCATAGAAGAGAAACAAAGTGCTTGAAAAATCCAGAACTTTATTATAAACTTTTGAAAGCTCCTTCACCATTTTTTTTAACTAACCGTAGTTCAGTACACACTAACCACTTTATATGTATTAACTCAATTATTCTTGACAACTCTATGAGGTAGGGATTCTCATTATCTCCATGTTACAGAGCAGAATAAAGTCCCAGAGATGATAAATAATTTGCCCAAAGTCACATTGCTAATAAATACCAGAACTTAGGCAACCTGGTTAGCCAAGCGTCAACTTTTAGCCAACACATTTTATTACCAATAGGGCATAATTGGACTGGGTTTGCTTTCTTTAGTGTGAAAGTTCATGGGACACAGAACAGCTGACATAGCAGAAGAAACAGAGGGGTAAAGGGCCCTCTACTAGTAAGATGATTTAAAAATCAAGAAATTAAGAGTACTAGAGGTCTGTAACATATGGGGTGTAGTAATGACCTATAATTCAGTCTGGGTCCCAGGAAATGTACAAGTAAGCATCATTTCATGCAGCTCCTAAGAGATTTCCCTGTTTGCACCAAGAATGTAACCACTGTTCCAGGGGCACTAGGCTGAAAGCTTCTGGAGGTCAGGGATATGGAGCCTGGAACACACTGCTGAATACATGAATATTAAGAAGAAATGAAAGATATTTGCAGAATGGAAAAAGTCAGGAGGAAGGGCTGCTTTCTCGCCTTGACCAGAATGCTGGATTTCAAGGCTTCAGGATTGCCTGGCTACAGCACAGCTGAATTAGCCACCGAAGGGAATGCAATGAACCCCATGTACTTTGATCTTGGTAAAGCAGCTGATACAGTGTCCAGTGAAATCAGGATCTCTAAATCAATGGAAACTTATGTTGCTACAAAACCCATACAGGAGTTAAGCAGGCTAGAAAGAAAAACACTGGTTACATCTACTACTATGATGAAGGAAAAAGCCACAAGGAACAGAATTCAATCTGCATTCAAAAGCAACTTAGAAATTATTCATACTGTGATAATCAAATTTGCACATAACATTAATTTGTGAGGTGTGAAAAGGGCAAAAGAGGGCGAGCCAGTGACTTAGTTAAGTTAGCAGAGAAGTGAAGAAAAAAAAGAAGTTCAGTCTCATTTTTGTGCTCCCTTTAATTTACAGGGAGTGGCTGAGGATGTCCAAGGGGGTAGTAACCACCTCTAGCACTGAAATGCCAAGACAGAACTAAGTGACTTAAGCAAGAGCAAAGAGATACATGTTTGAAATGTTAGGACTTCACAAAGTATGATCCTATTCTTCCCTACATCATCAGTAAAGTTCCATGGGAAATATTATTCTCTTCAAGAGGACTTCGTTAGGAAAACCCAAAGAAAAAAAGGGGCTCAAAGCCTGAATTTAGGAGGTCAAATGAAAAAGTCAGTGGTGTATGTATAATCTGGCCCCGCTACAAATATGCCGCACAGGCAGAAGGTCATGAGAATGGTTTGTGAACACATGGCAGGATGAAGAAGAGCAGAGCAGGGGGAGAGAAGCGAGCTAAAACTTGGACTAATGTTATTTTCTTAAGCATAAATTATATTTCCTAATTTCTTTAATGTTGAGAAATAGCTTCTCCCTTGGTAGAACTGTTTGTCTTCCCAGGAAAAATTATACTTTAAAAGTGAGCCATTGATTTAGAACTCCAGAAATGAGAGTATTAAAGGTCTGTAACATTGCAGGTGGGTGGGGAGGGGGTGGGGGGGGAGATCGCCCATATTCAGGCTGGGTCCCAGGAAATGTACAAGTGAGCATCATTTCATGCCACTCCTAAGAGACTGAAGAATTGAACTATCAGCTGTGTAGCCAACACGTAAGGGAAGGTTCTTTCCCAGATATAGGCTCTAAGTACACGCTAGCATGTTTGTTTACAGGAGGAAAGCATACGTTTCTAGAAAACAAAAAGCCCTGAAAGGAAAGAGGGGTCACTGCATAACTACAATTTCCTAGTATGTCGCCCTTATTGCTCTCAATTGCAAATTGTATAGTTGTTTTTGAAAGTAAAGCTCTCAATGTGTGGGAACTACAAGGAAGAAATACCTTTGGGTGTCCGCAGAATTGATGATAACATTGACAGGAGCAGCTAATACTTGAGTGCTAACTATGTGCCAGAAACTGTTGCAAGCATTTTACATAAACTATCCTCATAACTAACCCTGGCAGAGAAATATTATATCTTCATCTTATAGAAAGCTAAGTAGCTTTCCCATGAATCCATGGCTACTAAGTGGGCAGATTAAAACTAAAACTTAGGCAGTAGACTCCCGAGCTCATGATGTCAATGAGGACAGACAGCCAACATTGAAATCCTATATATTCTGCTGCCTTCTACATAAGCAACAAAAAAGGAGAAATTTACCACAAAGGCATAAACTAAATTCTAGATGCAAATGGGAAAATGTATCTGAAAAACTTCGATCAAACGACAGTGCCCTGAGATTACTGCTTTAAGATGAATAGAGAATAAGAAGCAGACCACAAAGCCTAGACAGACAGATCTTCCCCAAAGTTTGATGACTGGTCCCCTTCTATAGCTTAAAAAACCATCCAGCTGGACCAGGTGGCTCACACCTGTCATCCCAGCACTTTGGGAGGCCAAGGCAGGCTTGAGCCCCTCCTGGGCAACACAGTGAGACCTTGTCACTACAGAAAAATCAAAATCAAAAAATTAGCCGGGTGTGATGATGCATGTCTATGGTCCCAGCTACTCCGGATGCTGATGTGGAAGGACCTTCTAAACCCAGGAGGTCAAGGCATGCCGTGAGTCATGATCATGCCAGGCCACTCCAGGCAGGGTGACAGAGTGAGACCCTGACTCAAAAAAAAAGAAAAAAAAATCAGCTGGGTACGGTGGCTCAAGCCTATAATTTCAGCACTTTGGTGAAGCCAAGGTAAGAAGACTGCCTGAGCCCAGGGGTTTGAGACCAGCCTGGGCAACTTGGCGAGACCTCATGCCTATAATAATAATAAGAAAAAAAAATAGCCGGGCACGGTAGTGCACATCTATAGTTCCAGTTACTTGGAAGGCTGAGGCAGAAGGATTGCCTTAGCCCAGCGGGCTGACACTGGGGTGGCTATGAACATGCCACTACACTCCAGCCTGGGTGACTGAGTGAGACGCCAACTCAAAAAAAAAATCATCCACAAAATGTAAAGCCCCAAATTAGCCTCAGCCCACTGAATGGCTCAATGCCCTTGGGAGCCCTTTCCTCACCAGCGTGTGCTCAGAATCACCTGTAGGACCTTCTAAGCACAATTCCCAGGCCCCACCCTGGATCCACAGCACCAGAATCGCTAGGGGGGTGTGCTCCTGGAATCTGTCCATTTCAGACACGCCCAGGTGAGCCTAAGGTGCAGCCCAGCTGGAGAATCCCTGCTGCAGACGTACCTTCTTCCACACCACCATCAGAATCACTAAAGTCAGAGGTTAGCACAAATTACCTCCCTTCTCGAGAAACTTCAGCAGAATCGCCTTTGTTCCAAGACAAGGGAAAGAAGTCCAAATTCCTCAGCAGGACACTCCAGGCCCTTTATCCGCCCCAAGCTGTGTCTCAGGCCTCCCTTCCTCCTGTCTTCTTCATGCTACCATAGCAGCATTCCCCAAACACTTTTATGTCTCCAGGCATTGCTGCTCCAAGTTGCCCTCAGCTCTCCCATCAGTTCTCCACCTGTCACCATCTTTCTCATTCTTCAAGGTCCTATTCCAGTTATTGTTCTTCCTTGTGAAACCTCCCCGATCTTTCCAGTCAAAATCAGTCTGTCCTCCTTCTGAGCAAATGTCCCCAAAATTTAGCTCATGCAGGAATTACAGCATACAGTGCACACTGTGCTAAAGTCTACTAAACTGTTAACATGCAGGTCTCCTTTGCAAAGCAGAGGTGTAACTTACTCCTCTTTCATCCTGTGGATGAGAGACAGACCAGCGTTCAAAGTTTAGTTCTGCCTGTTGCTTACTAGCACTGTCATCCTGCACAGATTATTTGAGCCTCGGTTTTGTAATCTTTGAAATGGCATAATGACACTGACCTTCATGGCTGATCTGAGGATAAACATGAAACACGGCCTGCTGAGGACCGCCTAAAATGCATTAACATGATAGCTGTTGTTATTATTTATTAACTTTTATTTCCCATCCTACTAGAGTACATTGCAGATACAGTAAATGCTCAAAATGCATTTGCACACACATACACACACACACACAAACTGTTTGCTTTCAAAGTGATTAACTTTATAAAGCCCTTTATCCTTACCCAATTTTGTTCCATTAGGAAGGACATACATTCCATATTTCTATCCCCACTTCTACTCTCCTTTCTTTCCTTCAAAAGTCAACATACAAAATTCTCATGAACAAGCCCCGTCAGTGTCCCTCCTACTCCAGCTTGGTTTTTTTGCTTTGAACTACAGTAACTGCCTGCAGCCACAGTGTCGCTGCCCAGAGAATTGCCTGCTTCACCCTTCCAACAAACAGCACTTTGTAGGCAAACTGGAGGCAAGCCCAAAGTAGGGGAGGGGGGAAAACCAAGGAAAGGGAATTTGGGCCAGAGACCGAATCAACACCCACGCTCTAGCCCTCACTCTAGTACAGGTAAGGAGAAGCCAGGAAAGGAGTTGAGATCGACTCAAACCTTCCTCAGCCACTCCCAAGCACCTAGCAAGCTCACCACCCACCCATGAAAAATGTATTTCCAAGACTCACAAAGGACACACTGGTCAACTCACTGCCTGACACACATGGCCATTGTTGTTAATAAAATACTGTTGATAGTTTCTTATCCTCACCAAACCAATCACATTGCTGTTATTGTCCCCTCCCCCATTCACAGGAGATGAAACCCAAGGTCACACAAGTCCGCTGGGACCAGAACTCTAGCCCTCTAAGCTCCAAATCCTCGTTCCTTCCCACTGTCCGTATCAACTGCAAAAAGCAGTTTTAAAAACACTCTTAGAAGCTCACCAAACCCACCAGTTGAAAAGGTAAAGGTAAAACAAGACAGGATGTATGCTGTCAAAAACAATTCTGGTGCCAAGGATGAGGGTTGTCACAGCAACAAGGCTCCAACATTTTAGTATAGTGTTCCAGGAAGACTCCCCCAGTCAGCTTTCTGCTCCCAGATGGAAACTGTCACCGTGAACTCATGTGTTCAACTGGTCTGGGGATTAGGGAAGCCGTTAAATTTTCTTTTGTCAATCCAACCCTGATGCTGACTTCAAGACTGAGGTGCCATGGAAAGAAAAAGAAGTTTCTAAAGCAAATCTGTGATGATGGTTGTTGTAAGGGAGTATATGGGGATGATAAGGCAGCCCTCACAAGCACAGATCCTAAAACCACGGCAGCTTGGGTTCAAATCACAGCTCTGCCACTTACTAGCTATGTGACCTTGAATTACCTGGCTGTTCAGGGCTGTAGAGAGGGAGCAGCCAGACTGGCGAACCCAGCCTTGGTTTCCTCTGCTACAAAACGGGATTGTTGCAAGGAATAAATGAGCTAATATACACAAGGGCTCCAAACAGTGCCTGGCACACGGCAAGTACTCCTTACGAGTTTCCTATTTGTATTTCCAGATGAGTCACTAGGATTGGATTCTTTTTTAAGTGCACTTGGTGGGAAGGCTAAAGAAGACTTCTTGTACAACCTGTTAATCCATCATGCCCAAAGCCAGCCTGAAAATTATTTACAAGTCTCACTTCCTGATAGGATCTTCCAGGATTTCCATCTGTGGTCTAGAGTCCCTGGAAGGCCCAGCAGGGGAATCTGGAGAATGTTTCTTCTTCCCAACAACAGTGCAAGGAAACCTGCAACCATTCTCTCAATACCACAAATGGGTTTCCATCATGAGGAAAAACAAACACACAAAGATCCTTACTAGTTACTAACTTACTGCATTATAACAACTAATGGAGGGACACACTTTTAAGTGCATTTATTCTAAAAGAAATTTAAAGCTATACCAGTTGAGAAAGGCATAGTTTGGATCACACAGGAATGACACTCCTATGACTACAGTAAAATCTGTGGATGAATCAAAAGCCTCAGCACCCCCCCCCCATGACCCCCACTGAAAATGCTGAAACAATGTGCTATATACTTGGAATGATTAGGAGAAACATGCTTTTAACCCATTTCCCATTTAGGAAAAAAAAAGTGCAGCTCACTGCCATGTTCATTTAATTTTACATAAACACACTCTTTGAGGCTGAAGCAAATCTGAGTTCAATAGGAAAATAAAATATAAAAACTGTTCTTAGATTTTTTAAAACAGTACTTGTCTCTAATACTAATGAGAATTATGAGTGAGTGAGTGAGTGAGTGAGTGAGTGAGAGAGAGAGAGAGAGAGAGAGAGAATATGAGTATGTTTTGTAATTCTCTTCTTTTTTTCTTTATCTCAGGATAAATGCTGAAGCCCAAGAGCCACCAGTGAGTATTCACAGAGCTAATGGGAAAAGGGTTAAAATTCTCCTCTCAGACTAGTTGTTGGATTTTCCCCAGAATAGCAAATAAAACCAAAGACAGGTCTGATGCCGTATCCTGCACAGGGATGCCCAGTCAGGGGACAGGGGCTAAAACCCAGTGGACACTGTCCTCTGGGCATGGTGCCCTGACAGGGCAGATGCACCTTCTAACACTGCTTCACACAGAGGACAAAGGGCCCGTGGGAGCTGGACCAAGTGGTGTGGAGCACAGTATCCTTCCCCTGGGGACTGTGTATACCCCCTCAGAGGTGTGTGTGTGTGGTGGGGGGCGGTATTGGCTTGTATTCTAACATAACCAGCTTTCCACAATGCAAATTTTCCAGCTTTCTTGGTTGAAGTTTTGCTACAGCTGCACTGCAGACCCCTCTTCTTCCCCTCACTCCATACTCACTTTTCTGACATGAACCCTTTCCCTTCTTTTTCATTCCAATTCCCTTTTTGCAGAAGCCGCAGCATAAATTAACATGAATGCACCAGGTCTGGCAAAAAAAATAGCACTTACTCACCCCTCTCACACAGACTCTGCACTATTTCTAATCGTTCATCAGGTCGTTTTCCCTTTCTTGTGTAAGGGCTCCCCTTTTTTTCTCTTTCCTCTTCATTTACCTCCAAATCAATTTTAGGATATGAGCCAATCTTCCCTTATCTTCAGAGGTAGATGTTCTCTTCACTCAACTCCAAGTGGCTCTTACCCTCCCTCCCGCTGGTCCCTCCTCCTTACACTCATAGTCTACCTATTTCTCCTCAGGCCAGGCAACCCTTTCAAATGCAGTCCCCTCTGGATATAATATCCCAAATTCAAAGGTCAGAAATTGTTATCATTACAAGTATGCGGTATCAGGTTTGTTTGGTTCTGCTTTTTGTGTGTGTGTGTGGGGGTGCACAAAAGGATGCAAAAAATCAAATTCGAATTTGGTTTCTGTTTAAATTGATTTTCTTTTCAAGTGTATTGTGCTTTTTATTTAAATCCTACGCTTCCATTTATCTGGCCACTAAAGGGCTATCTATCTCTAAGGGCCTAAAGTCACAGGCTGTTTCCAGCCCACAAAGCAATTTTGTCTGGTCTACAGGAAGTTCTTATTTAAAATGTTGAGTTAGCCAACCTTTAAAATCAGATTTTACACAACAATCCAGATTTCTGGCTTACGGTGAAAAAATCAGAAGATCTGGCAATGCTGACCCACATTCCTACGCGGCAACAATCTCCCACTCACAGGCCTGCTTTATCCAGGACCTCCATTTTCTAGCTCAGTCCAGGCCCACATCCCTCCAGGTGTCCTCACCCTGAGAGTGAGTGCCTGTTGCCATAAATCGTTTCAGTGAGGCCCAGTTCAAGAATGGCTTGGTATTTGCCTAAGACTCCCTCTAGCCATAGTTTGTATCCAACTCCTAACTCTTTCTCTGATTAGTACAGAAATTACAAATGTAATGATAAAGTTTCCACTGGGTACAGAATTTACTAAGTACAAATAAGTTATAAGGAAAATAATTTAGAACTAAGCAAAAAGATGTTTTGTAATAGAAAAATATTTTAAAGGAACTAAGCTAAATAAAAACCATGTTCCCAGCTGGGCACAGTGGCTCAAGCTTATAATTCCAGCACTTTGGGAGGCTGAGGTGAGAGGATTGCCTGAGCCCACGGATTCGAGACCAGCCTGGGCAACTTGGCGAGGCCTCGTCTCTACAATAAATCAGAAAACTAGCTGGGCATGGTATCACGTGCCTGTAGTTCCAGCTACTTGGAAGGCTGAGGCGGAAGGATCGCCAAAGCCCAGCAGGTCGACACCAGGGTGTCTGTGAATGTGCCACTGCACTTCTGCCTGGGCAACAGAGTGAGACTCCGACTCAAAAAAAAGCGTATTCCCCAACCCCCCATATGTATGTGGAGGGAAATGTACTTGGGCAAGATATGTAACACTGCAGCCTACCTCCCAATTTGCACTTTATTATTGGTTAAATGTTTATATAAAAAATACAACTGTTAAAGTAGAAGCCTTAACAGAACAAATCCGCTCCATGAAAGTGATTGTGCTTGAGTATAATAAATGCATAAATAAGACAGACTATGAATATGATATAGATATATGGATATTTATGCATTAATTTTTTTTTTTTTACTTTGAGGCTATGATGGTTGCTTTTACTACATATATGTTATAGCATTTATTCAGCTAAGCCATAACACCTTAGCAAATATGAGCTCCATCTTTACCTAATATATTTATGTGCAGTAGTTATTGTAGGGTCAGATCTAGCTAGGAGAAGGGTGCTTACTATGGAGTATAACAAGTGGCATTCTATCACCAGGATTGGTGAGGAAAGAGAATAGGGAGAAAACACCAGAACAATTAAATGATTTAAAGGTATCCTCTCAATTCTAGGATAAATGTCACTTAAGTAGTTTCACCAACAGGCTGCTATTTCATAAAACCATCATGAGATGCCAGGAGCACTGGGCTGGAAGCCTGAACACCTGGGTGCCACAGCAGGGCCACTCTTCAAATGAGAGGTGTGAACCAGACGAGTCAGGAGGTTTCCTCACACCTCAAAATCTGATTTCTTTATGCCTATAACAGAAATATTAATAGGTATTATAAAATGCATACAAAGAAATCTAAAGGGAGAGATGAGAAAGAATATAGCAGGTAAGAGGATGGGCTTTGATATAAAATAAGTCTGGTTTCAGATTCCACCCCACCACTTCTCTATGATATTTTTTGCAAATTATATGACCTCTCCAACCTTACTACCTAATCTGTAGAGTGGGAATAAATCTAGCTTTCACTCAGGATTGTTTTGAGGATTAAGTGAGAATGTATGTAAATTCCAGGGCATAGGTGTGGACAATTAGCAAATGCCTAATAAGCAATAGTTGTTTTTATTAATAACTAGGTAGTATGTAAACTGTCCAACCACTTCTTGACCAGTTAAGTTTAAAAAACAGACGTCACATCTGAGAATAAACTGATTTTGAAAGCCTATTCGGTAGGGTCTCAAGGCAAGCATCATGGGGCCAATTTTCCTAGGAATTTTAATTTTCAAACATTTCTTAGAATTAGGGTGGAAAAATTCAGTGAAGAGAATTTTGACTGATGGCATTTCATCCCCAGTGTGACAGGTTGTGTCCTGTCTCCATGATGTGAGATACAGAGGAGCAGCTTCTGGCAGGCAATGGCCTTGAGAGAAGGGTGTCTCGTACATCCTTTCTTCTCCCTGCGCTGGCAGTGCTGGCTATCTGTTGATGCGAAGATTCGGCAATGAAATGTACGTGTTGCTGGGGAAGGGAAGCCTTTTCTGGCAATGTTCCCAACAAGTATCAGCAAGCAGAAAAGAAAAGAAAAAAAGATTGTGGGGGAAGAAATGCTTGTAATAGGATCTATAAACACCATACTAATGAGTCTTCCCCAACAGCAGGTTTTAAGGGAAGAATATAGACATTTTGAAAACTTCTTAGCAATGATAGTACCCAGGTTTTTTTATTTCAAAGGCCAGCAAAATTTTTTTTTTAAAGACTCAAAATTGCCAGGTTAAAACCACTCCAAGAAATGACACCAAAAACCAAACCATCACCATCCTTTCATAAAATAAAGAAAAAATAAATCCTCAAATTAGGAAGGGCTATCTAAGATATATATACATATTTAAGATCCTTTAAACAGAATAAACTTAGCACTATAGCTGAAAAGCATGTTGCATTGTCTTTATTCTTCTCATTTTTCCATGGGCTGGTGACACTGTCATCATGGACTCCTTCTGGAAACCACTGCTCAAGAATGGACTTTCAGGTGTAGTGGCTCACATCTGTAATCCCAGCATTTTGAGAGGCCAAGGAGGGAGGATTGCTTAAGCCCAGGAAATGGAGACCCACCTGGGCAACATAGCAAGACCTCGTCTCTACAAAAAAATAAAGATAAATTAGTCAGATGTGGTGGTGTGTGCCTGCAGTCCCAGCTACTTGGGAGGCTGAGGTAGGAGGATTGCCTGAGCCCAGGAAGTTGAAGCTGCAGTGAGCCATGATTGTGCCGCTGCACTCTAGTCTAGGCAACAGAGTGATTCCTCAACTCAAAAAAAAAAAAAGACTTCAAATTGAGCCCATCATGCCATCCAGTCCAAGTCCACTACCTCATGGAGGCACCAAGAGTCATACTGTAGACCACCTGCTATCTGGGTCCATCACTTTCTAAAGAGATTGATGCGTCTTAAAGCTCCTTATTGGTCTTAATTACCAACTGTGGGTTTGTCAGCCACAAATGTCTCAAAACCTTTTGAAGGTGTCTTCAGTCAGTACCCAGCCCTTTGTACAACTATATCAGATGGCAGTTCTCAGCCTTGGTTGCACATCAGAATCCCTTGGTGGCAGAGAGAACTCTTTTCTGAACAAAGTTCCACCTCCAGAGATTCTGATTCAATAACCTTCCATGGGGAAGGGTCTAGACACATGTATTTTTAAAATATTCCCCAGACTGATTCCGATGCCAGCCAGGGTTAAGAAATATTTCTTTGCAGTCTTACTGAACTTATGTCTTACAAACCTTAAGGTATACCTCCTCATTCACTCCTGTGAACAACAAATACTAATGGAGGGACTGCCATGTGCAAGACACTAGAAAATCAGTGCAGAACAAGACTGATACATTCCTGCCTTCGCCAAACTGACAGAGTACTGGTGCATGAAGACAAGGGGTAGATAATTAAAACACCGTTTTCAGGCTTACCAGAATTAAGTCAACAATCAAGCTTGCCTGTGTCTCTAATCTGGTGGTTTCATGGACCTCAATAGCAACTCCTCTCAGCTGACTCTTTCCATATATATATATATTTTTTTGAGTTGAAGTCTCACTCTGTTGCCCAGGCTGGAGTGCAGTAGCACGCCCATGGCAGCCTCGACTTGCTGGGCTCAGGTGATCCTCCTGCCTCAGCTTTGTAAATAGTTGGAACTATAGGCACTTGCCATCACATCTGGCTAACTTTTTGATTTATTGTAGAGATGAGGTCTCACCAAGTTGCCCAGGCTGGTCTCAAACTCCCAGGGCCAGGTAATCCTCTCACCTCTGCCTCCCAAAGTGCTGGGATTACAGGTGTGAACCACCATGTTCAGCTCAGATTTTTTTTTTTAATCAGAGAAAATAGTTTTATCAGAGGAAGAGATGAGCAAGGAGTCTGTTCTCACGAAGCTTACATCCTAGAAGACATGACCAAGCTTCTAGGTACCACTGCACTGGTCATTTCAGCTCTAGGGTCTTCCCTAAGGTTAGGTGCCCACGACTTTGAATAAATCACAGAGGAAACTCAATTAAGACTGTTTTCTGGTTTTTTTCAAAAATCTTTTTTGATGAAGCCTAGCATTTCCTGTTCTTTTTATCTACAACGGCAAGTTGGGACAACATTGTAAAAGTATTTTCAGAGCCCTTCTCTGGGTTTTCCCAACAAAACACCATCATATGGTAATTCCATAATTTCCCCTTACTACTCGACCTCATATTTGCCCACAAAGAAACTCACCTGCAAATCTTCTGATGACTAATACATCCTAATGTGGTTTCCCTGAGGCAAATCCCCAGTGGTTAGATATTTCATAATCCAGAAGAGCTTATTATCATCTGCAAACCTAGAAATTCCACTGTGTGTTCCCTCTTTTGGATCAATTATGTAAATAAGACCTGAGGGAACCCACTGTTTACACACCTCTGAGCAGAGAAGAAATCTTCATCCTTACCCTTTATCTGTGGTTCTAATGCCTGCTCTGTCGCTATGTATGTACACTTAGGCTAATCACATCACCTCCCTGTGTCTGGGTATTCCCATGTATAAAATTCAAGGGTTGATTCTATTTCTCTATTCAAAGTGATAAAACATCCTTAGTTCCAAGAGGACATCAACTTTGACCCTGCCTTTGAAAACACAAAAGGACAGTATCTAAGGGTTTTCAATGATTTTCCCCTCAAGAAATCTCAAATAGTTACAAAACATCCCTTCTTCTCATAAGAATGCCCTCCGTCCCTTGAACATTTATCATACCACAAAAAACGGATTGGTAGTAGTGGGACACTGAGGGGGGGGGCACATAACACTCATAAGGGTACCCACACTTTACCTGTATGATGACCACATATGTACCTACCCCTCATCTGTTCCCCACATTTTAAAAATAAAATACTTTAGAATAATAATAATAAAGAATGTCTTTCATTTTGACCAGGCACAGTGACTCATACCTGTAATCCCAGCACTCTGAGAGGCAGAGGAGAGGAGTTCAAGCACAGAAGTTCAAGACCAGCCTGAACAACATAGCAAGACCTCATCTCTACAAAAAAATTAAAAAATTAGAGAGCCATGGTTGTGCACACCTGTAGTCCCAGCTACTCTGAAGGCTGAAGCAAAAGGATCATGAGCCCAGGAGGTCAAGGCTGCAGTGAGCCTTGATTGTGCCATTGCACTCCATCATGGGTGACCGACCAAAAAAGAAAAAAAAAAAGTCCTTCATCTCCAGAAAGGATATAAACAGGCTTCCTATGAGACCAGTAGAGATGTGAGACCAAGATTATCCAGACAGGCAACAAACCAACAGGGGATTGGGGCACAGTGGACATTCACAAAAACAAAGTTGCACGTGTTGGCTGTGAGATTTGGAATTTTGTTCTAGCACTCCTTCAACACTGTGAGATAGCTACCTCCCAAGCCAAGCAATTTATTTAAATTTAGTTTGTTGAGCAGATCTAGAACATTTGTAGAACTTGGCACTAAGTAACCTGGGATTTCTGACCTACCCGCTTCAGAAGACATCTGGGAATGGTCATTTCCTGGCTTAGTGAAGACATGTGAAATCCAAGTTAAGTATGAAATTACACCAGTGACAAGTTAAAGCCCAGCTCTAGGGAAAAACGTTTGTTTCTAAGACTCAATCCTCTCTCCTTCCCTAAACGTAAAGCTGTCAATAATTAAGTATCCGGGGCATAGTAGCAAAAAAGAAAAGAAATTAAAGCTTAACCTGAGTGGGAACCAAGTTCACATGTAGCTTTTGCCAGTTACAGTGTCTGCTTCCTCTCAGAAGCAACTCTGATCTGGCAAGCTTCAGATTTGCATAAAACATTAGAAATTCTCTCCCAGATATCTAAAGAATTACAAAGACCTGGGAGGATGAAGTACAGATTTTAGATGCTTGCAACAGACTCAAACAATTTCAGAATGGCACCTCAGGTGCAAACATTTCGAGAGCTAAATGCTATGTGGCTTAGCCACAAACAAAAAGACTCCTCAGAAGCCCCCAAACTAAGGGCCAGTAAGCCCCTCAAACTCACTTCTATGATTCAGCACTCCAGCTCTCAAATAGGACCAGCAGGGTCCCAAACTACCAAGCTTCACATAGTACTAACTGACTACAAAGTTTTTAGCAAAGTCATCCCCTATTCCTCTCTGATATAACTAGAAGGGAGAATCAAAATTCAAAAGGCTAGAAGACTGGACCAAAATAAATACAGTAACACTGGAAAGACACAACCACGAAAAAACTTCCATTCAACTTTTTTTTTTAATTGCCCAATCATTATAGGATGCAGCAGCTCATACAGCAAATATCTGGGAGTTCAGACTATCTGTAGCATGACTATCTAAAACATGAGGCTGTGCTAGGCCTTCCTTAAAAAGGGGGTGGGGGTGGGCGGGGGTAGTTGTAAGCTTAAACTGCAATAAGCAGACATTTATGCCAAGTCCTCAGTAAACAGCTGTCCTACTTTATACCCTTTGTTGGACAGATCTTATCTCAATACCATAGTCAATTCCAGACCACCCATGAGATATACTGACAAACTTAGAAGACATCTAGAAACCATGTCTCATGCAGAACTGTGAAAAGAAGTGGGACTACTCAGCATCAGAAAAGTTAATTGGGGGGAAGCCGACATCATACTGTCTTTGCATGTTCAAAAGATAATCCTGTGGAAGTGGGCAGTTCAAAAGAATAAAATCAATGGAGCAAAGTTTCAAGGAGACAGTCTTCAGCACAAATAATAATAGAAACACATCTGGGCACAGTGGCTCACGCCTATAATCCTAGCACTTTGGGAGGCCAAGGTGAAAGGACTGCCTAAGCCCACGAGTTCGAGACCAGCTTGGGCAATTTGGCAAGACCTCATCTCTACAATAAATCAAAAAATTAGCAGGATGTGGTGGCGTGTGCCTGTAGTTTCAGCTACTTGGAAGGCTGAGGCGGAAGGATCACCTGAGCCCAGCAGGTCAAGACTGCAGTGGACGTGAGCATGCCACTGCACTGCAGCCTGGGCAACACAGTGAGACTCCAACTCAAAGAAAAACAAAAAACAGTCCAAAGATGTAATGACATGTCTTCGTAAGTGGAGTTCATTGTTCCTGAGGGTAAACAAAGGCCACCTAGCAAGTGTAAGAATTTATAGAAGTAAGGAAGTAAGACAGGGTCTCTCTAAAATGCCACTTCTGAGTCCATGACTCCCTACTTCCAATATGAGTCTGCTCTAACAGCTTATCAGCTAAGACCTCCCTCAAAACTACACCATTCTTTTGATTAGGATTTGCCTAGAACCTAATCACTTCAGGCCTGGGCAAAGAAGTCTCCAAGACTGGTTTCCTAACCTCGATGTTATTTTTCCTTTCATGTCAAGAACCACCTCCCTTCAAGACCTATTCTGAGATGTAAGGGCGGAGTCTGCCAACCTTGGCATTACTGACACTTTGGTCAGGATCGTTCTGTGGGGTGGGGAGAGCATCCCTGGCCTCTACCCACTAGATGCCAGCAGCACCTGCCCCCTAGCCTTGATTACCAAAATGTCTCCAGACATTGCTAAATGTCTGCTGGGCCACTGATCTTGAAGCAAATGATTAAGACACTGACTTGTGGTTAAGTTTTCCACTAACTAGACTCACTCTACTTTCTTTACTTAGTCCTATTTTCTGTTCTACATCCCTGGCCACTGCCATATGTCAGTTCAGATTTACTCCCTCCAACATACATGACACTTTTATCTGGCTCCAAATACCCTCAATTCTTGGGGAACTGTAATTGTTTGCTTTGGTGGTGACTTCATGTGTACTTGTCTTATCTGTTCTCTGTGATTACTACAGAATCCTCTCCTGCCTTTTCAAGGTGGCACCCATGCTAATTCTTTGCTTACTGCTGGTACTCAACAAATACTAACTGGTGTTTCTTGGAATGTCAAACACCCAGTTCAATTAAAAATATGTGAAATCCCTTACAAACTACCACTTCAAGAACATGTGATCACGCGTCCAAAGTTTTCATAAGATTTTGACTTGTTTAATGGCTAGTGCCAATTTACCTTCAGTACTAAAAGGGGAACCCAGTCTAATTTCCAAAATACAGCTACAAAACTAACTATTGGACATGACCAACACATCAGAATTTTCTAAAATTAATGCTAACGAAAAAAAAAAAGCTCGGCCGGGAGCAGTGGCTCATGCCTACAATCCCAGCACTTTGGGAGGCCAAGGTGAGAGGATTGCCTGAACCCACGGATACAAGACCAGCCTGGGCAACTTGGCGAGACCTCATCTCTGCAATAAATCAAAAAATTAACCAGGCGTGGTGGCGCACACCTGTAGTTCCAGCTACTTGGAAGGCTGAGGTAGAAGGATCGCCTGAGTCCAGCAGGTTGAGGCGGTGAGCGTGTCACTGCACTCCAGCCTGGGTGACAGTGAGATTCCAACTCAAAAAAAAAAAAAAAGCTCTACACCATATAAAAATTAAGGTGAAAAAGGCCAAGATTTTTTTCTTTTTCTTTTTTTTCCATTCAACTTCAGCAATCTTGAAAAAAAAAATAAGACCAAGTTTTGACCAAGTTTTTCAAATGCTAGAAAACAGAGCCGAGAGAAAAAGATACAAATATGGCTCAATAATTGTTGCATCATATGCTACTCCACATGGTAATGAAGGGGGTGGGGCTGGGTCATCTAAGGACAGTTTCCACTCCAACCTTCCAATCTGTTAGCTTTTAATCAACAAGTATACAAGTACAAGTACACACACACACACACACACACACACACACACCTTCAATAGAAAAGAGGCAAATCTAAGATAAAATGTTCAAATATATAAACAAACTGTGCCAATTCAAGGTTTTGGAATTTTTTTTTTTCCAGTTCCACAGATGACCTAATCATTTTATGAGGTGCTCTCTAAGTAACCTACAGAGACCAAACACTCTAAATCAGCTTTCCCTGACTCCGATTTTAACCACCTTTTTAATCTCAGAGCCTTTCCTATCTGGCACTTGAATTTTAACAGGAATTTTAGTCAGTTGGTGTCAAGACAGGAGAAGCAAAAATTCCCAACCCTAACCTAGCTGACGGTCAGCATTTTGGTCAATATTTTTGGACTGTAAAAATAAACCCTGTCTAAAGACCCAATTTTACTGGTTATGGTGCAGGACTCTTCCCACAGGTCTGTAGGAAGCAGAGGCCCCAGGAGCTTTAGCAAGGAAGATCTGAATCACCGTCTCTTGGCACTCGGACGGGCCCCTGGTTGTTTATGAAGTAGACAGTCCTCACCATTACTGCAGGCGGGGATTCCCTGTCTGGCCAGACTCTTCAAAAGTCCAGCACAGAACGGGCAATAGGTGTTCAATAAACGCTGCCTGAACGGAATTTTATTATGAAAGCTGCCAAAGAAAAGTTTCCAAAGTCAGCTCTTTACTCCTAAATCTCTTCCAAAATGTGTCTTCATAGCTTCCTTGGTCCAACAAAAAATACTGTTCAAGGTCAAGAGGCAGAAAATCTGCAAAGCAACAGGAGCCTAGAATGAAACCAAGTGGCTCAAGTTGGGGTTCACCTTCGGCTAGGACTCCCCAGGATCGACTCCCCGCCTGAGTGCTCCCTCCCTCTCATCGTCGCGCTCCTTTCCCGCGGCCCTACCTCTCCCCTTGGGCCACACATCCCCCAAACTGCGTACTCCTGGGAGCCCACCGTCCCCACTCCAGCAGGGACCTACCTCTTCCCCCTCGACCTGCAGCAGCTCGTCTTCACTGGGCTGGCTTTTTACGAAAATCTCATCTCAGTATCAGCAAGAGAGACCCCAGATAAAGGGGTCGGAAAGGGGCTAGGCCCCTATCGACCCTCCAGGGGCCGGAGGCGACGGTCCTCCGAGCAGACGCCCCCAATTCTCCTCCCTTCCAAGCCCCTGGACAGGAATCCAGCAAAAGTCCCGCTCCCAAGAGCCCACGCCTCCAAACAAGCTAGAAGCGGATTATACCGGTACCCAACCCGGAGATGGCCCGCGGCCGGCTGGGTGCACCTGCGGGCCCCCAGCTCCCTCCCACAGGCGCGGGGGGGCGGGGCGCGGGCCTGCGCCTCCCCCCACCCCGCCCCCCGCCCGTCGGCTCCCCGCGCAGCCCACCCGGCGCGGGAAGGGGGCGGAGGGGAGACGTTTCTGGAGAAGTTAAAGGGCTCACCTTCCGGGCAGCGGGCCAGCAAGGCCGGACGCCCACCGCCCACCGCCGGGGGGTCCCGCGGCGCCGCAGCCGGCTCTCCCCGCCCTTCCGACGGGGCAGAGGGAGGCGGGAGGGTCCGGGAGCCGGGCGGCCCGCGCTCCCCTCTCCGGGGCCCACCGCGGCGGCCCGGGCGCCCGCCACTCCGAGCGCAGAAAGCGGAACCCTCGCCCGGGCCCCGGCGCTCGCCCGCCGGAGCCCAGCCCGGCTTGCTGCCGCGCCCCCCGCCCCACGGCCCCCCTCCCCCGCGCCCCCTCGCCGGCCGCGACCGACTTCCCGGCCGCAGCCTCCGCTCCGGCCGCGGCGCCTGCGCCAGGGCTGCGCGCTCCGGCCCCGGCGCCGCTCCACCTGCGCGCCGCCCTCCCCCGCGGCCCCGGCCCCTGCCCCGAGAGGTGCGCACCAACCTTGCGGGCGCTCGGCCGCCGAGCCGGGGCTTATGCCGAGGCGGGAGGTGGCGGCATCACCCGCGGCGGGCGGCGGCTGCACCGGGACGCGCCGGGGCGGCGGAGGCGCGCGGCGCCCTGGACCCTGCTCCCGCGGCCCCGCCCGCGGCTGCCACCTCGAAGCGCGGCGGAGGAGCCGGGGCACCACGGGCGGCGGCAGCGGCGGCGACGGGCGCAGCAGCACATGCCTCTGGAACGAGGGGAATTAGACAAAGCGTAACATGGACTCCGGGCCCGTGCAGGCGCCGCAGCTCTGGGACCAACCGCAGCCGGCGAGCGCCGCCACTGGCCCGGCCGCAGCCAATGGGGCGGGCTCGGGCCTCCATGTGATTGCTGGCACTTTCCGCGGTCGCCCTGTCGCGCCCGGCGAGGGTCCCGGCGCTTCGGCGGCCGGACGGGCCGGCTCACCCCGGGGGGCCTGCGTGGCGAGGGAGGTGGCCCGGGCCTGGGACCGGCGGCGAGAGGCTGCTAGACCCGAGCAGGTGCTGGGGGTGGGCAGAACGGCGGCCGGGGACCGGCGGTCGCTGTCGCCGCAATGCTTATCTCTCAAGCGCCCACCTGGGCAGGGTCGGTGCCAGGCGGGGGCGAGGAAGGGCAGAAACCTGGGCGAAGGAGCCGGTCCTGTTGACCCAAGCTCTGGCATGAAGACTGGGCGCGGGGTCGGGGGTGTGGGTGCGCTAAAAGCCACTTAGGCGCCGTCCAACTCTAAGGAGAAAGTACTTACCTGACATTTGGGGCACATGCACCTGTGTCGTGGCACGACGCGTTTCTCAGCTTCACGGGCTCTGCCTCTGCTGTGAGAGCTCTACTGGAGAGGCAGCCCCTGTTTTCATCTGGGTCTGCCCATTTCCCCCTCCCAATACCTCCCACCCCCCCCCCATTCATTTTAGCCAAAAGAAAATCTTCCATCTGAAGCAGGTAGATTAAAGGGTTGTTCTCTGTTA
>CAUYQG010054023.1:0-12350 GCA_963574415.1 Tarsius wallacei
TGGTGGTGATATATTTAAAACAAAATATAAAAATTAAAACAGGATATGGGAACACAAATTGCCTGGGTTAAATGGATAAAATTTACAGTATCAAGTCTTAACAAAAGTGATTGTTACATGTACACTACAGGATGGTCACAGGCTCAAGTGGTCCCATTTCCTCAATAAAATGTACTACATGTTGGTCTTATACCAAGACAAGGAATCTTGGAGTAACAAGACTTGCCAAAGTCTCTCTTTGCTCTACCCATCCATGAAGAGGCCAGATCCAAAGGTACATCCTTCTTTCGCTATAAAAAAGACAAATCACTCTTCGTGTCTCTCTAGATGGGGAGAGCGTTTTACCACTCATGTAGGACATCTACAAACCCAGACCCACATCCTGGACATCTCCAACAAACTTCAACATCCCTCCAGCAGATGTTTGGTGGTACTGTGGTAAAACAAAAAACCCATAGAGCCCTGTTGCCACCCACGTGGACAGGAACCTATACTTTGGTTCGATCTGACATTTCAAAACCCAAAAATGTCTACTAAAATCAAAGACAAATGATCACTGCCTGGACCACCAGTACCTGGCTCAATTGACCCCAATATATATCTTAATACTGTAAGAGTACTTAGGCGAGTTCCCCCAAAATTTAAGCCTCAAAACCAAATAGCAACAGGATTTAAATCTCTTTTGTGGGTGATAATTATTAATAAAAATATAGATTAAATCAGTTATATACTATAATCAACAAAAATTTATTGATTATACCCAAGACACACACAAAAATTAGCTAAACTATTAGATGCTACCAGTCAGATGACATTAAAAAAATCGTATGACAGATATATGTTAGCCAAAAAGGGGGGAGTATGTGCCATGTTAGGGAAACAATACTGTACATTTATCCCAAACAACAATGCTCCTGATAAATCTATTACGAAAACATTACAAGAATGAACTACTCTGGCCAATAAACTAGCTAAAAACTCTAGTTTTAATGATCCCTTTACAGATTGGTTAGACAATTGGTTAAAAAATAAAAATAAAAACAATAGTCTCTATCTTAACTTCTCTTATAACAGGAATATTTACTACTTTAGGTTGTTACATAAGTCCTTGTGTTAGAGGTCTAATTCAAAGGCTTATAAAAGCTGCCATAACAAACAAACAAACAAAATGCCCATAAGTTACATTTACGTTATAAAAACCAAATTAAATTTTTAAAAAAGTCAAAATTATTAGATCAATTTAAAACTGACGTCATGACTAAAGCTAAATCTAAATAAAAAATACTTAAAAAGAGGGGGAAGATTGTGTAAAAAATAATTTATTTTCAAAACAAAGCCTAAACCATGTTTAAATGCTCTACGCTTCCTTTTTGCTGATTCACTTCCTGCTTCTTTGTTTTCTTTCCAATCTGGTGGGTTTTTATGTTTAAATTTTGGCAGGATCAAATCAAAATAAAAATCTTATAAACTAATGGAGAAATAGGACAAATAAAGTGTTCTGTAATAACTGTAAGCCAATCAACAAATAGGACACACAAATAAAATGATCTTGTAACTCAGTCAATGTCTGCCATGTAGGCTACCTCCAGAGAAGTGATGTAACCTCCGGAGTGCCCAGCCCATGGGAAAACAGGGGCGGGATCTGCATCCTCGGGCACAAGTATGCTTGCTGTCTGTCACAGCTTCGGTGTGCCTGCTCATTGAAGAGACGCCTGTTCTTACAAGAACAATCCTAAAAGGCCTGCTTCGCTCCACCGGCCTCTGAGTCTCCGTGGTGTTCTTTGGCGACAAAACCGAGGAGGTGTTATGACCAAGGAAACAAGAAGAAGTTTCGCCAGCAAGCTGAGTCTAATTGATTATGAATTTATTAAATGCGCGGATCAAGAGTAGGCAAACGCCAGAAAAACTCTTGGCAAATAGGTAAAATTTGCAGCATTGGCTACATAGCAACTTAGTGACCATAGCAACTATTAACTAACGACTTGGCAATCAAAATGGAAACTTCAATTGTTAGGGAGCTTTGATTAATTTTATGTCCGGTAGGTATAACCAGTGCTCAGAAAGTCCCTAAAGTTCTGCCATTAAGACATAGTTTAAGGTAGTTACATAGAGACAAGGAAAAAAAATCATTATACAATGGAGTTACCTTGGTTAGGTCACTAGCAGAATATAAGAACAAACTATGAAAGTGTCAAAGCGTAACATTTGATTTCAGTTAACAAAGCATACAATTACATGAGAGCTATGGCAAAGGAGTTCTGTAACAGTCAGCAGGCAATGGTCAGCATAACCTGCCCAAAGGAGACAAAGCTGGAGGTCTGTGGTCATGGGAATGTTACTGTAATTACATGTAGGCATTGATTCTTAGGTCAGGCAGGTAACAAAGATGAAAGTTTTAAACAGAATGGAGTAAGCTGGTTAATATTATGACTTTGCTAGCAATTTGATTTTATTAACTGATTTAGCTTATTTCAGGCACCAGGCATTGAGAATATAGTATTGGGTGGAGATTGAAGGAATCTCTAGCATGGGGAACCCGTGAATGAGAGATGTATGGGATGAGAGAGATGTGAGACAGATAATGGGAGTAGGCTAAGAGGACTGAAGGGGAATTACCCCATAAATCTGGGAACATGGGTCTCAGTTCCAGACACAAAGGCTCTTGGTAGTTTAACACAGATTGAACTGTATATATGTGCAACTAATGGACCAAAGTTTATGGACCTGGAACCCATGGAATACATAAAAAATGCATGTAATAATATGTAGGAAGGAGTGTGGGACTGGGATAGCAGGGTCCTGGGAATTAGTAGTGGACATTGGATAGTTTTGCCTGCCTAACAGGCACTTCCAATCTCCTGACAAGTCTACCAGGGCTATTAATGCATATGCCCCCTTCAGGCAGATGCACCTGACTGGGACACTTGGCTTAGAGACTGGAGCACAGCCTGGCTTTATCCTCCCACCTGAACACCCAGCTGGTGCCTTGTACCGTGACCATGGGCAATGGTGTGCCATACCTTCTCCCACTAGTCTGTGTGACTCAGGGAGACAGACTCCAGTCTACCTTAGACATGAGAATGGGCATTTGACCAGCTCCTGGCTATTTTTCCATAGCTATACTCTCAATGGATAAAGAGACCCTAGTTGTCTTCAGAGACATAGAATCTTGTTGGCATGACTTTGAGAGACATGCTCACTCATGAACCCATCTCTGTAGTCAGCCATGCGTTCTCCTATTTAGGCATTTGTTATAGGCTGAACTGTGTCCTCTAAAAATTCATATGCTTCATATCCAACTCCTAATACTTCAGAATGTGACTGTATTTGGAGATAGGACAATTCAAGAGATAATTAAGGTGAAATGAAGCCATACGGGTGGACCGTAATCCAATACAACTAGGGTTCTTAAACGAGATTAGGACATGGCTATGCCCAGAAGGGAAGAAGACCATGTGAAGACAGCGGGAAAAGATGACCATGTACAAGCCAAGGAGAGAGGTTCCAATAAAACCAACCTTGTTGCCACCTTGTTCTCAGACTTCTAGTCTCCAGAATTGTGAGAAAATAAATTTCTGTTGCTTAAGCCACCCAATCTGTGATACTTTGTCATGTCATCCCTACCAAACTTACCCAGCATTGTTAGTCCTTATTAAATGACTCCATTTTTGTAAAGGGTTACAAGCCAATCTCTATTGTTGTTTAGATATGTGTCTGTATTTTAAAAGTGACATAAACTAGTCCCACTTTTGAATTTGGGGCTCGCTTATCACTTTGCAAAAATCAGGCTAAAGCAATATTTATGAAAGGAAATTTTCCCAAAAGTCCATTCAGTTAGTCGTTTTCACTAGATATCTGAAAGCTTGCCTCTTGAACCAAGCTCCATTAGTAAGCCGAATCCCTCAGCTGTAGAGTTTATGTCAGCATTAGCTTGTCTGTAGTAAACTGCTTTTCGTGGAGGTGTCATCCGCATTGAGCAAAGAATATTCTAGAAGAACCTCAGGAAGCACATTTGTATGTCTCCTGAAAGGTAGCTAGTGAGAATATTGCATGGGATTTTTACTAGGCGGACCCTAGGGATACGTTTCTGACTAATTTAGTTACCAAGAATACCTGCTCTTTCCATTATCAATAAATCCCGAAATTAACATAGTTTTTATTTTTGCAAGGATGGTTAGAAAATTGGGTAATGGTTCTTATCATTAATGTGCACAAGAATCACCTGAACTAATTTGAAACTCTTCCGGAGAGTGAGTAGGGAAACTACAATAAAATATTCAAATTAGTATAAAGCTTGGTCTGATCAAAACATCTAAACTGCTTCTCTAGGTAGTGTTCAACTCCTATTAGGCAAAACTGCTTAGGTCCTATCTCTCTGTATTTTGCTTCCTAGGATGGCACCTACGTATATGAGGAGAATTGAGTGTCTCCATGGTAGTGGGTTGTAGGGTCCTTGTCCTTTTCTTGTTCCTGAGTGCTCAATGGTTTTGGAGTCCTTGTTCTCCACTATCTCTCAACCCAACCCTCTGACCAGGCTGCTCAGTTCCACCTTCTCTTGTGCTGTCACCTTGCCTCAGCTCAGTGGGTCCCATTTGAGTCTTGTTGACTCTCCATTCAGATGCCCACACACCATGGGTCTTGAGGGACGTTCAGAAATTCTAACCCAGATCACCCTCTATTTAACCACATGACTTGCTTTCTTAGTTGAGCTGAATGGCCCTATGTTGGTGCCAGGTCTGTTCCCTAGTCATCTCCTCCTTCAATCCCAAATGGGAAAGAAAGGAAAAGAGTCACTTCTCTTTGAGATTTCTTTCCTTGCATAGCACCAATCATCCTCTCTGACAAAAGTTTGAGTAGGAAATCAGGAGACCTAACACTGAACACTTGAGTCTCATTTTTTCTTCTCCTTCTGCTCCTTGGAATTCTTCAAGCAAAATTGGGGAGGTTTTTGTTTTTCTTTACCTACATTTTGTCCTTCTTCATTTGAGAAAAAGGTTTCCTATTATTGCATTTTCAGGTGGAAATGGAATTTTCTTAATACTAAGAAGAAACTAATGGGCATGGATCCTCCAGAATTGGCTGTTGGTATCCTAAAAGAGGAAATACAAACATTTGGGAAATCCTTTTTCCCTGAAAAAATGCATGGCTCTTAAGCTTATTGACTTTCTGCTAAATCTTATTTCATATGTCAGATGCTAAATATTACCTCAGTTTTTATTTTTATTTTTCTTTCCCCAACACATCCCCAAGCAGATGGATGCTCTAGGACATGTTCTTGGAAATGCAAAATAAATAAAATCTATTAATAATTTAAAATACTGTCTTCAATACATGCTGCCATGTTGTAAATGATAATAAAAGATAGGTATCAGGAAATAAAAAAGACAATGATTTTGAAGGAAAGGAGGAAAAATAAACAAATTCCAAGTGCTCAAAATTGTTTTTCTCAGTCTTAGTGGCAGAAAGCAGTTCTTAAGACACAGATACTGAGAAGGAATGATTGGTACCTGGGCCACGTGTTGGGACCCCTAATTAGCATCTGTTGGTAGACATAAATCGCTTTGAAAATCAGATGTGAAGCTGGTTATCTTTGATCTGGTAAGGGATTCAAGAGTTAAGTTAAAATATTTCTAAGAGTATTAGGACGATGGCAACGTAATCCAAATTTTCTTTGCTTCCAATTTTCCTCACTTGTATGGAGCTGGTCAAACTATTCCTTTATCTTTCTTGCTGACCTCAAAGAAATGTGGTAGAGAAAAATAAATTGAAGAAGAATAGAGATCCCTTTAGAATAAGGTTAAGATATTAAGTTTATTGCAAAATTTATTGTTACACATCAGGAATGGGAAGCTTTCTTATTCTGTAGCCTTAATAATGGAATTGTTGCAAACTGGTGAGCAGTTAAAGACCTTCAAAAGCAGCATGTCTTCCTGCTTCATTTCATGTTGCTTCATTTCTTGTTTTGATGGAGATTGAGATGAGGACTTAGAAATGTGCAGTCATTGGACATGGCAGTGGATTAGCCCTGGTATACATTTGGTGACAGGTGACTCCTTAGCAAAAGACAGTAGAGAGTTTTATGGTTAAAAGGTAACAGGAAAGATTTCTAAGCAGGAAGGTTTTCATTATGTATTTTATTAATTGAACTTGTTTAGATACAAACTCCTTGAAGATTTTGAAAACTTTACAGTTTGTTTAATTAGAAGCGCCCTTATTTCTCTGCTTTTCCAAAAAATCAGTGTTTTGACAAGAGGTGGTTACCAGCTATATATTTCATCTTTACCTTGAATGGAAGATGTACTTCTTGTTCCTTTTGCAACCCACACACTGGTGTAGCATTGTATCAGCTCTCCATTTTCCTACTCAAAATCCTTTTCTTTTCTTCTGGTTAAAAAATAAAGGTAGGCCATGCATATATTCTAGAGGCGTGGTTTAAAAATGAAAAAATGTTTTTAAAGATGCCTTTCTTGATGGATCCATTCGTGGTGGCTCTTCTTTTTTTTTAACTGATGTCAGGGTGGAGTCTCCTTTTTTCCTGAGCACCTCTGATCCCAGTGTACAAATAATGTTTATATTCCAGTTCACAGAAAAAAAAGGAACGTGAAAATATTTCATTGAAAGCTGACAGCTTTAACGAACTTTAAAGGTTAACCCTGGTGCTAGTTAGCATATCTATTCATGTCTCCACCAGTCTATTGAATTACTCAGCTGAACAGGCATACAAAAGCAAAACTGGAAAAAAAAAAATACCCAGAAAGCCAACATTAATAATTCATAAATACTGGAGGCTTGTGACTGACAATTTTCCCCCTACTGTGTTGAAGTCTGTTAAAAACTGAATCCTGATAGCTCCTAAGTTACTTTAGAAACTCAGTGAGCAGCCCTGTCCAGGAATGTTAATGTTTCTGTAAGTGGTTAGCTACCGAAACACATTGTGGATTTCCATCCCCTCAAGCACTTGTTCATGTTCCTTTGGATTAGTATAAGGTAAGGCTTTTCATGAGATGTTTAACTGACAGTTTTTATATTTGAATTTCACAAGCATCTGCAGACCATAAAGAACTCCAAATTCAGCCATAATCCTCTGTTACAAAGTAAATCGGCATTTTTGAACAGATTCCAGATACCAATTATAGCATTAATGAGGATATACAATCACGTTGTCTGCTTGAGCAGGATTAGAAGTGATGTTGCTCCTGACACGGCTGGCCTGCCTCAGAATTCATCGTTCTTCTGCCTCCAGCCTCCATGTACATAAAATTGTATTTATTGAACTTTCTTATTAAAAATAGAAGCTACCACCATCTTTAGGTAGGAACCATTTTCCTGGGGAAATAAGGGAAAAATACTACCATTGCTGCCTGACAATGAATTGGTTTCAAGTTCTTGTATAGGAAGAATAAAAATTCAGGCTTTATGTGATTAGAAAGATTCAGCAAAGTCCCACCAAAGACTGAAGAGACGGGAGTTTGGTAGGTTCTCTGGTTGGTACCAATTGCTTTTCTCACCTGGGTTTGCTTCAAAAGGAATTTCAAGGCTGAGGACTCATGGCTGATATTTCTACCAATTGTCAGTGATTAGGCTTTCCATAACAGGGTTTTTAATTGTTATACAATCCTTGAGAAAAAGCAGTGGAGGTGTGTGAATGTGGACTCTTCTCAAACCTGGGAGATGACTATTTTGACATAAGGTTATTTGTTAGTTCTTACTAGCCAGCTTCTACATGTGAAATGATGGTGGTATTCCAATTTAAAAAACCCTTACTTGAATTTCTAAATTGCAAAGCTAGAAATTGGTTTATACTAGGGATAGTTAGAGAAATAACTCAATCCCTGACCTTGTTAGAAATGAGATTATTTTCATTTCTTTTAAGATGCAGTTAAACAACAACCAGAAAATGTTACATTTACTAAAGTCCTTCCTTAGTAAAGTCTTAGACCCTTGAATTGCCACTAAGGGATTTACATTTCAAGATGATTTGTGAGTTGTAGAGTAGAAACTCAAAAATAAATGATTCCATATTAGTGCTTAATATGGAAGTCATTGGCTTCTGTATCGAGTAATAAATAAAGCCAAAACCATCTCTTGAGTACTTTTCTTCTGTGAAGAATTTCACCAGGTGTGGTGAATATGTTAGTCATTTAAGATAGAAGTGGTTTGAAATTCTGCACTGCTGATGATTAACTATGTAAGTCTGAGCCTTTGTTTACCTATCTGTAAATTGGGCATAATAGTATTTACGTAGTAGGGTTGCATGGTGGATTACGAAAGATAATGTAGATGAGACATCTAGCAGAAAAAACAGTAAATACTATTTTCCTTTTTTTACATTAGAATCAGAACAGGCCAGGCGCAGTGGCTCAGCCTGTAATCTCAGCACTTTGGGAGGCCGAGGCGAGAGGATTGCCTGAGCCCGCGGGTTCGAGACCAGCCTGGGCAACTCGGTGAGCCCTAGCCTCTACAATAAATAAAAATTAGCCCGGTGTGGTAGCACGCTCCTGTAGTTCCTGCTACTTGGAAGACTGAGGTGGAAGGATCGCCTAAACCCAGCAGGTCAAGGCTGCTGTGGCTGTGAGCGAGCCACTGCACTCTAGCCTGGGTGACAGAGTGAGATGCCAACTCAAAATAAAATAAAATAAAAAGAATTAGAACAATCTTTTGTAAGTGATCCTTGACTATAATCCTGTGTGGTCTAAGAAACAGATGGTGATAATGAAGAAACAAGTCACACTCAGGTTATATGGTTTGCCTAAGTTTCGGTCTAATTCAGAATTGGAACATAAGTCTACCGATTTTCTTCTTAATACTGTTTCCGTGAGTATATATTGCCTTTTTGTACCACCCTATAAGGAAGTCCAAGTTAAACAATAATTACCTCACTCCTAATTATTTCAATCAAAATTTGTCATTATGCTAAGCACTATAGCATAATTTAAAAGGAAGAAGGAAAATGTTTTAAAAATTACTCATGTGATATCTAGTGACTTGTCTGTTTTTTAGTAGAAAAATTGGGTTTAAATGTTATAATAGCTAATGGTTATTTTGGGCTTATCAAGCACTAGGAAATTGTTAAACGTTATACAAATGTTAACCTTTTAACTTCTCACTGAAGTCTCATGATATGGATACTATTAGTATTTCCATTTTACAGCTGAGAAAGCCAAGGCTCAGAAAGGTTAGGTAAATAGCACAAACATCACCAAATAATGGGTAGTGAAGCCATTATTCAAATCCAGGAAGTATGACCAGAACTCACATTATTTACTATGTAAATTGTGTTACCTGACCGTTTATATAAAATATAAAATTAATTGTCTTAAAAGAGAGTAATGTCTTAAAGTGTTTGTGATTTTGTCTTTCCTTAAAGTTCAACTTCAAAGTCTATTAAGAAAAAATTCAAGGAATTAAATTAATGCTCATTCTAATGTATACAAATATATTTTTGTTTTTATCATTTATGTTTAATCTTTTATTAGTAAATAATCTTAAATCAAAATTTAATAGCATAGTCAGTCAAGTACAATGGCATAGATGACCTGCCATTTGCATCTGAAATTATGTACACTTTATTATAAAAGGGGAGATTAATTATAACTTTCTTTCCAAATCCAAATTTAATTACTATGGATTTGATCACAGCATTTCTCACCTATTCAGACTTGTATATAGAATTGTATCTTTCATTAGAAACCCTATGGACACATTTTTCTTGGATTTTCTGGTCACTCTCTGTGACCTACAAAGACCCATAGGACAAGTTGTTCTATCATTATTGCTCAGCTTGGTAATAGCTTTGAAAAATTGAACTTTGAAATTCAAAATTCTCCTCTGTCCAACATACATGCATCTAAAAAAAAAAAAAAATCTATTTGCTTTTTTTATCCTTTGAGGATTTGAGGCAGCTTATAACATTGCAAACCAAAATGAAAGTGACAAAAAAGAAATAAAATACCAAGATCAAATAAAAAGGAGAGCATAATTATACACATCATAAGGCTCAAATCTTGTTGCCACAGATAGCTTTCAAATTAGGCTTTAAGCCGTTATACAATTCCTTGAGGGCAGTGAGTGATGTAATAAAAACTGACCTCAGTCACATTTTTATAACTGATAAAACACTAAATTTCATATGGCTTGACTGTATGATGACATTTGATAAAAGCTAAAGGTAAACATTACACTCTTAGTGATAACCCTAATGTGTATCAGATATGTAACTTTCTGGTAGTTCAGCTCACTTTAAGGATTCAAGTACCTAGAGAAGTTAATGGATTGCACAAATATTTTTTGAAATGTCTTCTCTGTATTACAGTTATTTTGCAAAAATCCCATTAACTTTTTCTCCACAATTTACAAAATGTATGTGAAAAAATACAAAGCAATATAAAGAAACACTTTGTGATCTTTCTACTCTTTCTGTTCCCATAATCTATATAAATAGCTTATATGTATTAGTCCATTCCATAGTAAAGAATGCTAAAAATGCTAGATACAATACTTTTAAACATATTTTAAAATTTATTTTAAAGATGCATGACTGAACTAGGGTTAAGATATAGGAAATAACCAAGGTCCAGAATCAGTATAAAGGAATGAAGGTAAGGAAGAACTGGAGCATACTTATCATCTGCTGAACCCCCTAAACAGAGCTGGTTTTAAAGATCCATATATGGGGAATAGGAGACAAAGTCTGTAACCGAGGAAAATAAGAGGTCAGATCAGGGTCTTTACCACTTTCAGCATGTATAAAGCTAAAATCAACACTTTTATTTGGTTTACCTTGAAAAACATCTGTTCTTCATAAAGAGACTTGCTCATCCTGGCTTTGGCAAGGCAAAATAAAAATAAAAGTCTACTCAGAGAATTTGAAAAAAAGGCACAATCACTAAAATGCTAGAGAAACACATTCATTTAGATCAATTCCAAGTTATTAGTGCTGCCAGGTTCATGCCAGAAAACAAATAAATGTGATTTTCGTCTTTAGGAGTGCACTTCTAATACTAAGTTAAAGAATTCTCATAGGTGAAACTTTCAAGGAGAATGAGTTCATAATCAAGGTCTACTAAACATTTGAAGAAACTTGCAAACAAAAATGAGTGTCAGCAGAAACAACATATCATAGAATCAGACAAGCAAATACTGTAGATATGGAAATTTTTGAGCATAAACATTCAAAAGTGTTTATTTTCTAAAGAAATAAAAACAGAAAAAAATGAGTAATCAAGGACCAGCGGTCATAAAGTTTAGCAGGCACATAGGAAATTATTTCTAGAAATAAAAAATGTGCTTATCATGATTAAAAGCACAATGGATAGTTTAAATAGTACATTAGACACAGCTGAAGTGAAAATTAGTGAACTGGAAAGAGATCTAAACAGAATTACCAAGAATGCAATCCAGAAAAGCCAAAAAATGGGAATTATGAAAGAGAGTTTTAGTTATTGAGGCTAGGTAAGAAATTCTAACATATATGTAATCTGAGAGTCATAAGAAAAGAATAGACTAAATAGTGAGAGTTGATATTCAGAGAGATAGTGGCTGAAAAATTTCCAGAACTGATGAAAAAAAAATTCTCAAGTACAGGAAGCTTCAGAAATCCCAAATGGGATAAATAAAAAGAAATCCAAAGTTTTCAGTTTTGGCTATATAGAATATTTTATATCAGAGTAATATTTCGATTGAGAAAAATTATAAAATCTGAATTAAAAAATACTGCAGTTTGAATGCAACTAAGCAACTAGTACTTGAGAGGCTGAGATCCCAGAGGCAGGGGAAATACATTGAAGAGGAGTTCTGATTTGTCTCTTGCTAATACTCTTAACTTATCTGTGAAATGTACGAAATAGAAAAGCTGAGTGACAGCTTAGTGCTATCTGCATTCTAACAGAATTAAGGATATAAAATTGGACTTTGAGTTTACCCAGACATCTAGGATCTTAGAAAACACAATCTTGGAGAGGAAAAATGGCTGTGAACTGAACCCATGAATCTATACCATCTCCCCTGTGGTATTTGCTGATTCATAAGTTCCATGGAGCAAGAGACTAAAAAAACAACAAGAAAGAGGCACATAACTTTTGACATTTTCATGGTGTTCAGAAGACAATAATTGGAGTTCATAGCCTTCCAAAGATTAAGGACTCTGGTTAACACCCCAGGCTTTAAGTTGGGTCTCCCAAAGGGATACATTTTATGTAAAGATAAACTGAAAATACATGAGATCTCCTGGAAACAAATACCAAACCTCAAATAATCTCAATTCCTGATTGGGTAAAGATGATCAGTTTTTCATCTAACTGCTTTACTGAAGAAAAGCAAATTATCTCTGAAAGAAAATATCATCATTCAAA